>JAFEMH010000112.1:585000-765000 GCA_022495995.1 Adenophora triphylla var. japonica | reverse complement strand
TAAAAATAAATTTAAAATGTTCAAATTTTTTTTGACCCGAGGGTATGGGGGGTAGGTTAATTTATTGTTTGAATTGAATTGAAACGGGCGGTCACTGTTCATTTTGAAAAGTAGTTTTCAAAATGGGTATTGAAACTGACGGCTGTTCATTTTGATATACCAGGTTTTTCGAAATGGAGGGGGGGGGTTGGGGTGGGTGGCAGGGGCAGGGGGTTGTTAAAAAAAATTAAAATGATTAATTTAGTTTGGTTCATCTTTCTATCAATATAAATATAACGGTTTGAGATGAGTTGATGAGTTGATCCGCTTTAATTCGCTAAATTTAACGGGTTAAAGCGGGTAACTCGTTTCAACCCGAAATTGTTAATGAGTCGGGTCAAATCGGATAATTAGCAAGTTGAGTCGAGCATGTTCTTAAGTAACGGGTAAAAATTGACAGATCTAGTCAAATTTATAAGTGGAGAAATTATGTTAGCTAAATAATATATTTTTAACACATTAGTTTAATTAATGTTGAAAATCTGTTTTCTTAAACCTCAATGATTGTGGTTGATGAGGAGAAGGGGAAATTCCTTAAACAATTATTTGGTCGGTTGATACCTCAAAACGTGACCATTGTAACTCTTTTTCAAGAGTGTGCCTCATTCATATATGGTTAAATAACTAAGAGTGCGTCTGCTGAGAAACGCGTTTCTCCATAACTATGGAGAAACGTGTTTTTCATAGCCAGAAGCTTTACATTTGATAACCAGAAAAAAAAAAACCCAAGGCCAAGACCAAAAGCTTCTGAATATCCAGAAGCTTTGCATTTGATCTTGAAGCTTTGCGGTTGATATCAGAAGCTTTGTATTTGATAGCCGAAAGGATGTGAAATGTATATCCAGAAGCTTAGGTGCATATCGAGAAAGCTGTTAGGTGCATATCCGAAATGTGTTAGGGCATATCCAGAATTGCTATTGAAGGTTTTACGGATATCCAGAAACCTTCAAATGTATATCCAGAAACATTTTGAAGGTTTCTGGATATTCATTTGAAGGTTTCTGGATATCACTTTCATAGGTTTCTGGCTATCTAGCTCATTGTCGCGCGACATGTCGGGACCCGTTTCTCCATAACTTATGGAGAAACGCGTTTCTCCCTAGATTTTGTGAATAACTAATATATTTTCTTCGTTTAGAAAATGAGTTCTCCAAACAAACAAGTGGTTTAATGGTAAAATTAAGTATCACTTTCGTGATCGATACAAGTTGATATCTCTCATTGCTTTGTGATGTGAGACATCGTAAAAGAAATTTTTGGCATATCCATTTGTTGAAAAATCAGAGACACTAAGTAATGGCCGGAAGAAATGTGTTTTATTAGCAAACTGGGAAGGCTTATTTATAGCCTTTACAAGACAAAAAGGAAATAACAAACCACACTTTACAGGCCTATAATGTGGTGACTTGAACTTGAAACAAAACAAACTTTATTCTTCCTAAAGACTAGGACTTATTAACAGACTATTGGATGAAAACAAAGACTAGTTCAAAGCAAATAATATCTAACATTCCCTCCCTTAAGCTAATGTGTATGCAATTAGCTTACTTCTGTTACTCCAAGCATGTGACGAAGCTTCTCAAACTGCTCCAACTTAATTGGCTTTGTCATGATATCTACTATTTGATGCTGAGAATTGCAGTAGCTCAACTCAATGATTCCATTATTCACCAAGTCTCTAAGAAAGTGGAATCTTACATCAATATGTTTGCTTTTGCCATGGAATACTGGATTCTTTGACAACTGTATGGTGGAGTTGTTATCGCACATAATAACAGTACTCGTCTTCTCTTCAATTCCAAGTTTCTCCAACACTCTCCTAAGCCAAACACACTGGCAAGCACAAAATGTTGCCGCTATATATTCCGCCTCAGTGGTTGAAAGAGCAACCACTGATTGTTTCTTTGAGGACCAAGAAACTGCTCCTAACCCTAACATAAATATAAACCCAGAGGTACTTCTACGATCATCTATGTCGCCGGCATAATCACTATCGGTGAAGGCCAGGAGTCTCAGGTTGCTTTCTCCTTTCTTGTAAAGAATCCCGAAATCAATTGTACCTATTTAGTATCTTAAAATTCTATTTGCTGCAAGCTAATGTGCCATAGTGGGACTGGATGTAAACCTGCTTGTCAAGCTGAGACCATACATCAAGTCAGGCCTAGTTACCGTCATATACATGAGGCTTCCAACCACCTGTTTGGATAGAGTTTCATCAAATTTAACTCCATCTTCGTCTTTGGACAACTTTGCACAACTTTGCACTTGGAACTATTGAATTTTTCAAAGCATTAGCATTTTCCATACCAAACCTTGCTAACACTTCTCGTGCATACCTTCTCTGACACATAAAAATTCCATCTGAACTTTGCCTAACTTCTACTCCAAGAAAATGCTTCATTCTCCCCAAGTCGGACATATCAAATTCCAACATCATCGAATTTTTAAACTCATCACACATGATTTTATCATTCCCAGTAAAGATTAAATCATCAACGTAAAGACTTACAATTAATAGTTTACCTTCTTTTGACTTCGTGAACAATGTATGCTCACTAAAACACCTTTCAAAACCTTCGCGCACAAAATAGGATTCAATTCTGTTGTACCATGCTCGCGGTGCTTGTTTAAGGCCATATAATGCTTTCTTCAGTCTATAGACTTTCTCTTCTTCTCCATTCTTTATGAATCCCTCTGGTTGTTGCACAAAAACTTCCTCCTTGAGCTCCCCGTGACGAAAAGCACTTTTTCACATCAAGCTGAAAAACCTCCCAGCTTGATTAAGCAGCCATTGCAAGAATCAAATGGATGGTGTCAAGTCTTGCCACCAGAGCAAACACTTCGGTGTAATCTATTCCATGACGCTGAGCATACCCTTTCGCCACTAGCCTTGCTTTAAACTTCTCTACAACACCATCTTTGTTAAGTTTAGTTTTGAACACCCACTTAACTCCAATGGGTTTTACTCCAGTTGGCAACTCCGTAAGTTCCTAAGTATGGTTCCTCTCTATAGCTTCAATTTCTGCAGACATTGCTTCCCTCCATTTCTTGCTCTTTACTGCTTCTCCAAATGAAATGGGATCACTTTCGGTCACCATCATCATTGCATTCAGGTCTTCTTCTTCAGATAACCCTTCACCGGTTTCATAATTTGCCATCCAACTTGGTGCTTTTCTTTCTCGTACACCCCTCCCTTCAACTAATTCTTCTTATGTACTGGAGTTTGGTTCATTCGGAGGAAGCTCTGATAGACTGCTACTTGTACTGCTGGTACCGCTGCTCGAATGGTGTGAGTTTGTTACACCATTTTCTTCTTCATTATGGCCGTCCTCACCATCACTTTCACTTTCACTTTCACCTTCATCTTCACTTTCTAATATATCTTTCTCGATCTCTTCCTTTGTTCTGCCCTAATCCCAACTTTCTTCTTCATTAAATACAACGTCCTTGCTCACAAAAATCTTCTTGGAAACTGTATCATGTAATCTCCATGCCTTGGACTCATCACTGACTCCAAGAAAGACACATTTTCTTCTCTTGTCATCAAGTTTACTCCTTATTTGATCTGGTATATGCACATGTGCAATGCATCCAAAAATTCGAAAATAATCCACCACAGGTTTCTCACCACTCCATGCCTCTTCTGGAGTCTTATTTTCAACAGCTATTGTTGGACATCGATTCTGAATATGAACACACCATTTCACAGCCTCGGCCTAGAAAGTTTTGGGAACTTGTTTCTCATTTAACATGGATCGAACAACTTTCATAATTGTTCTGTTTTTCCTCTTGGCAACGCCATTTTGCTGAGGAGTATAGCCGTCGTCAGATCAGCTTGTCTCTTTATACCCTGCAATTGATAAAATTCTCCAAACTCGTTCGAGGTGAACTCACCACCCCTACCTGTTCTCAAACAAGTTAAGAATGCACCTATCTCTTTTTCTACACAAGCCTTAAATTTTTTAAATGTAATAAAACCTTTTGACTTTTCATGCATAAAATAAACCCAAGTCTTATGAGTAATATCATCTATAAAAGTTAATATGTACCTCTTGTCATTGTTTGAAGCTGGCTTGATAGGACCACATATATCTGAATGTACTAGCTGGAGTCGTTTTGAAGCCCTCCACAAACTTCTCCTCGGTACAGAATTTTTGTGTTGTTTGCCAGTTAAACATGTAGTACATATCTTCTTTAAAGACTTCATAGAGGGTAAACCAACCACCATCTTCTTGTCAGAAAGAATTCTCAGTCCGACGTGATTCAAATGCCCAAATCAACAGTGTCACACGTGAACTTCTTTATCCGGTGTAGTTTCAGCTTGTAAACAAAGAGAATTTTCGGTTGCCATAGAAGCTAGCACATAGAACATTCTATTTTTACTCATATCAGTTTGCATTATCAATCCCCTCTTAGGATGAAATACTTTGCAAGTTCCATCCTGAATCAAAATGGCTAACCCCTTTTCTTGAAGTTGTCCTAAGCTTAATAAATTGCTCTTAAGCTCAGGAATATAATAAACGTCGGATATTACCTGGGTTATACCATTCAGCCGCATCCTGATACTTCCTTTTGCTACCACTGCTATTCTTGTATCGTTTCCAAGCTTCACTGTTCGACTAAAATCTTCTTCCAAATCTGAGAACCACTCTTTATTCCCCGTCATATGATTACTGCAGCCCGAGTCAAGGAACCATACACCCTCTCTCTTTATTTGATGGCAATCGACCAAGGACATAAGCAAGAGCTCTTCTTCCTCTTCCAGTTCAGCATAATTGGCATTCTTCTCCAAGTCGGGACACTCGTATTGGAAGTGACCCAACTTATGGCATTTGAAACACTCAATGAGAGCTTTATGTAGAGGTTGTATTCCTCTACCTTTGGCACATCCTCCTCTGAACGTACCTCGACCCCTTCCTCGGCCTGACCAATCTTCTTGAGCGACTTTCAACACATGTTCCTCTTCCTGATGTCCCAACATCCTTTGTTCATGCACAAGCAGACTCCCATGCAATTCATCAATGCTCAAAGTACTTAAATCATTTGACTCTTCAATTGAACAAACAACATAATTGAACTTTGATGTCAATGATCGAAGTAACTTACTTACCACTGTACTTTGCTCCATTACCTCACCATTTGATTTCATCTTGTTCACCACAACCAAGGTTCGTCCTAAGAAGCTATCTACCTTCTCTCCTTCTTTCATGTAAAGAAGCTCAAACTCCCTTCTCAAAGCCTAGAGTTGAGCTCATTTTACCTTCGTGGACCCTTGATACTTCTGCTTCATTGAGTCCCAGCACTACTACATTTCTGACCTAATGTAATGCCAATTTTCGTTGCATTAGGGCCCAAAAACCGTTACATTAGGCCTAATGTAACGCCAAATGGCCGTTGCATTCTCTTGCGTTGCATTAGGTCTAATGCAACGACATAGTAAGCTAATGTAACGCCAGAGCTTTGGCGTTGCATCAGGTGAATACCTAATGCAACGCCAATTTTAAAACTATATGAACACCTAATGCAACGCCAAAAGTAGATGAGTACCTAATGCAACGCCAATTTAAAAAGTAGTTGAATACCTAATGTAACGCCAAAAAGCAGATGCACACCTAATGTAACGGCTGTTGTTATGTATTAATATTGATTACTAATAGTAATATTTATACAATTAAATAATAAAAAAATATTATATAAAAAATTAATTGACATGATAATTAACATGTATTGACAAACTTCATTCCCAAAAGATACATAATATATATATGTACACATGACAACGTGTCATCGACACATACTAATTACATAATATAAGTGGTAAAAATCTAACAAGTTTTTAACATAACAAAGAAAAGTAGATAAGTTATGTGGCCTGTCTGTTCTTCTTCTTGACACCGGACTTGGCAACCTTCAGGCTCCTGTTCACTACACTTAACCTTGCAAGAGCAGCCTTCTTCAAATCTGGCCTGTAATAGTTGTCTGCAACCTGCAGGATCATGAGAAGCCAGCACTTTAAGATCATTCTTGAAGGTGAGAGGTTTTCTACTTACTCAGATGAAGAGGGTCAAAAGGAAGCAACACATAATCATCATTAGTAGGTACATTTAGAAATTGCATTCCTGAAAAGCTTAAACATACTTTCTTCACAAATGGAATATATTCATGTAAACTTCAATGCATAACATATTGGACTCGAACAAGTTGCAGAAAAGGAAGGTAGACTGCGGCATACGGAACTCGCCAAATACCGACACCGAAGCATCAAAATATATACTCCTACGATCCAGAATAAGTGATCACTTTGACTTAGTAAACTAAGGAAATCCTTTCAACCCTATTAAAGTGAAAAACTAGTGCATACAAATGATTTAACATGTGGAAACAAAAAAATTGTGGACCAAAGGATTCTAGTGTTCCAAAAGAGGGAAGTAAACGCTTTCACCACAGAAAGGAATAGTGAAGCATTGTCTTCAATCGGGAGTATAACCGTATATACAACTAACTGCACAAGAAATTTAACAATGGATTCTACGTGATGAAGTCCCACCATCAGCGCACCAGTGGTATGATTCCCAATCTAAAGCCAATAAAACTCGTTACGTGCAATGTATGGCTAAGCAAGTACTCCCTCTGTCCCATAATAAATGTGGCACTTTCTATTTTGGGTTGTCCCAAAATAAATGTCGCATTTCTAAGTAAGGAAAGTGAATTGATGCAACTTTATCATTGTACAAGTAATGTACAAACTAGTAAAGCAACTTCCTTAAAAACGTTGACAAGTCAACTGTGACATCTATTGTGGGACGAAGGGAGTAATGTTTTTTATTACACAGAGAAATTACGCTACCTACAAGTAGTCTTTCTATAAACATTTACCCATGGTCCAGAGCATTTACATTTTAATATTGACTTGCATGAATGCCAACAGTAACGTATAAAGAGTTACACAAACAATTGATTTAGGATATGGTCAAGTTTCAGCCTCTTTAAGCCCTAATGAGTTGAGAGAGAGAAAAATCCACTACACAATATCAAGTAACCAAGCTTGGTGAAGGACAAAAAGAGTCTAGTCTAGTACCCTACCAGCCTACACCTTAAAATGAAAGGGCAGCTTCCATTGGTTTAAACATGGCAGATAGATGGTATAAATTTATTCAACAACCCCATGAACCTATCACCCCACAAGCATCAAAAAGATATCTAATGAATACATACCTGGTTTGTGACAGCCTTGGCCATGCGGTTGAACTCCTTCATGATAGACTTGTTAAGCAAATTTGCAGGCTTGCTCTGTTTCTTGGTTTTTGTTGTTGCAAGCAACACACCCTGATCTTTACCACTTTGTTGAATGGTTACAGTTTTCTTGTTGGCCAAACCTAAAAGATGACAATCACTATCTAATCATCAAGGACAAGTCAACCACTTAAAAATCACCTCTAATGAAATGAAAAGCAGATTTCTCTAAAAAAAAATAGACTAACATAGATATAGACTAAAGCAAGCAAAACTTACAAATCACATAATCTTATCATTGGTAAACCCCACAATTTGCTAAGAACACCTGCATGTAATAATCCCTACATTCAGAGAGCACTCGAAAAGAGCTTGGTTTCTTGATCTAAAAGCGGTAACAATTCAAAGGAGGCTCTTCATAACAATCTTATATCATCCATAAATAAAAATTAGCCCGCATATATTCTCCACAATTCAGTGTTATTGAATAGAATACTAGGTTTAGAACCATACCAGGGCAATGCTGAGGGTTCATAAAACTACCTATACAATTCCAAGACGGTGAAACCAATGACCGAACTACCACTAACCCTACTTTAGTACTCATCAAAAATATCAGTAACAAAATACAGGGATGACAAAAAATGAAGTTTTTTGCACTTATTCTCCCTCAGCTATTCAGTACATCTTGATGATTCATATTGGAAAGATAGCTTTCACCTTCTAAAAAATTGAATGCTTTCACTTAACTTGCAATATTATCCACATTAGACAGAAAACTAGATAAAAGAGTACCTGAAATGTAGACTGAATAACAAATACATTGGGATATATTTTGCAAAGATCATGTTGGCCAAGCCTCACATCAAAGATCCTGGGATCGTGTAATTACCAATCGCAAAGCAAGCCATAGATCTATGTCGATATAACCAAGAACAACAAAATAACATTTTTCAAAAATCAAATCGAGAGAATACCCTTATTTATCTTCAACTCAAAATAAGGGGAAGCAACAGTATCCTGAACAAAAAAATCAAAATAAGCACACTCAGACACACAGAAAGAACTCACTCAAAAATCAAAATTGAATTAAACAGACTGAATTGATGAGATACCCCTTTTAGTGGAGGGAGATTACCAGGATGGCAGAAAGATGCGTCTGTCTATTCTCTTGAAGCAAATTGAGCATGATAAATCATTTAACCATACTTTAAATGGCATAGATTTCATAAAATTGTCATCAATTAAGGGAAGATTTTGAAACCCTAGAAAAATACCCGAATTCGAAACCCTAGTTCTAGACAAATCGCTCTCAAATCAAGACTCAAATCAGAAAATCTCAAGTAAAGAAAGCTTACCCCAAGTTGGCGAGTGATGTGAGAAAGCATGTCGATCCCTATGAGCGTGAAGAGGGAGGCGGGTTAGCGTTGGAACTGGGAGTGAATCACTCGAAGGATATGGCGGCAAATGACGTTTCTTTGTTGCAGCCATTGATGATATCTTCTTCCCTTCTCTCCTTGGCGGTGGGGGAGAAAACGATGTTTTGCTGTAATTCGCCATAGATTGATTTGGCTTTTGGGGTGGGACTATGTGTGTGTTTATGTGGTTCATGAGGTACAGATTTTGGGGGAAGCGGGATATGAGAAGGAGGGAGAGAGAATTCAACTTTTCGTTCCTTTTGTGGAGGGAAAAAAATGTGGGAACGAAAAAATAAAAAAGGGAAATTTTGGTTAAAAAAGTTAAATTTAATTTCTTTTAAAATTTATAAATTTTTTATATAATTTTTTGAAAAAAAAAATCAGGACTAACCAACATCTAAAATAGTCTTCTTTATCAAAAAAAATTGAAAAAAAACAAATGTTAATATACAATATAGAATTTAACAGAAACTGTTAAAAAGTAAACAGTTTTTTTCAAAAAACTGTAACAGAAACTGTTAAAAAGTAAACAGTTTTTTTCAAAAAATTGTTAAAAAATTAATTTTTTTATTCAAAAATTGTTAGCAGTAGTGGTAGTAGTGGTAGTAGTTGTGGTAGTAGTGGTGGTAGTAGTAGTGGTGGTGGTGGTAGTAGTAGTCGTGGTAGTAGTGGTGGTGGTGGTTATGGTGGTGGTAATAGTAGTGGTGGTGGTAGTAGTGGTGGTAGTAGTGGTAGTGGTAGTAGTTGTGGTAGTAGTGGTGGTAGTAGTGGTGGTGGTGGTAGTAGTAGTGGTAGTAGCGATAGTAGTGGTAGTAGTGGTAGTGGTAGTAGTGGTGGTGGTAGTAGTAGTAGTGGTAGTGGTAGTAGTGGTGGTAGTGGTATACCCTATAGGGTATAGGGTATACCATACCCTATACCCTATAGGGTATATCCTATACCCTATAGGGTATACCCTATACCATATGCCCTATACCCTATAGGATATAGGTTATAGGGTATAGTGTATAGGGCATAGGGTATAGGGTATAGGATATAGGGTATAGGATATAGTGTATAGGGTATAGGGTATAGTGTATAGGGTATAGGGTATAGGGTATAGGGTATAGGATATAGGATATAGGGTATATGGTATAGGGTATAGGGTATAGGGTATAGGGTATAGTGTATAGGGTATAGGGTATAGGGTATAGGGTATAGGATATAGGTTATAGGGTATAGTGTATAGGGCATAGGGTATAGGGTATATGGTATAGTGTATAGGGTATAGGGTATATGATATATGATATATGGTATAGGGTATAGTGTAGGGTATAGGGTATAGGGTATATGGTATAGGGTATAGGATATAGTATATATGGTATACGGTATAGGGTATAGGGTATAGTGTATAGAGTATAGGATATAAGGTATAGGGTATAGGGTATAGGGTATAGGATATAGGTTTAGGGTTTAGGGATTAGGGTTTAGGATTTTGGCGTTGCATTAGTAATTTAGGCGTTACATTAGGATTTTGGCGTTGCATTAGACTCGTTACAGTAGCTCTGGTGTTGCATTAGATGCGTTACATTAGCTCTGGCGTTGCATTAGATGCGTTACATTAGCTCTGGCGTTGCATTAGCCGTTACATTAGCTCTGGCGTTGCATTAGATGCGTTACATTAGCTCTGGCGTTGCATTAGATGCGTTACATTAGCTCGTGGCGTTACATTAGATGCGTTAGATGCGTTACATTAGGTTAGAAATGTAGTAGTGCAGATTGCCTTCGATGTGCTCTTGTCAAGAATTATTTCTAGTATTTCTCTATCAATTGACTGGAACAGGTAGTTCTTGATCTTCAAATCTTTCAGCATGGCCTCCTCCACGGCCTTCCTTTGTGCTTCACTTGCTGGTGTTGTTCCAACTGCTGGTGTTGGAATTCCTTCAATTACCAGACTCCACATCTCCTTGCTCCTCAGAAAGTTCTCCATCGTCATTGACCAATAATATAATGGCCATCGAACCTTGGAATTGACGGCTGCAAAAATTTGTCAGACTGATCTCTCTGTGTTTGACTCACACTTCGCACCACACACATACACTCTCTTTCTCACTCAGTGTTTAACTCACACTACACACACCAACCAGGCCCTTAACAGGGCTCTGATACCAGATGGTGAAAAACCAGAGACACTAAGTAATGGCTGGAAGGAATGTGTTTTATTAGCAAATTGGGAAGGCTTATTTATAGCCTTTACAAGACAAAAAGGAAATAACAAACCACACTTTACAGACCTATAATGTGGTGACTAGAACTTGAAACAAAACAAACTTTATCCTTCCTAAAGACTAGGACTTATTAACAGACTATTGGATGAAAACAAAGACTAGTTCAAAGCAAATAATATCTAACACCATTCTCCGGTTGGAGCCAAAATACTTTTAAGAAAAAGTATAAGACGATAAAAAAAATCACAAAATTTTGAACACAACAAAATCATTTTAACGACATTGCCATTATTTGAAAGAAATCATAACGACTGTCAGAACAAGTTTTTATATAATTACATTTATATATTTATATCTTCATTCAAATTATAATTCATTTTTTATAAATTTAGTATTATTATTGTATTTCTTTAAAGGGATTTTAAAAATGTAGCTCAAAATCTTGTAAAGAACTATTTTTTTTTTCACTTATATAAAAAAATTAGTTTTATGACCTTAAGACTGCCTGATTTTTACTTAAAATTGTCAATTTTAATATCTTGTTGTTTTAAGTCAAAAAAAAAGGGGGGGGGGAGGGGGGACGGTTTAAAATGTCAGTCCGTAGTTTAAAATTGTTTGACTTGAAAATTACAAAATCTTAAAAAATGCGTTTTTTCATTAGCTATAAAAATTGAAAAAAATTGTTTTTGAATCATGATTGAATAGAATTGGTGACATTTTTAAAAATGTGAGTGGTGACAATTTCGTAAATACATGTACTAGGAAAACACATACAATGACACTCATTCTAACTAACATTGATTGTATCATTTTAATGTCAGTGTTAGTGTTTATTAGTGTCAGATACATACACTGACACTCCTTATTACTAACAATGGCACTCCTTACTACTAACACTGTATAACCAGCTTAATTTCAGTGGTAATGTTTTTGAGTGCCATGTACATGTGCTGACACTCCTTGTAACTAACGATGTCAATGCGTCAAAGTTACAGTTATTTACAAAAATGTAATCACGCCTTCTAAAATAAGTGTCAGTTATTTACAAAAATGTCACAGATCAGGTTAATCCCGGTTTAAAAACACGTTTTTTCTAATCTTTAGGAAAAATGCATTTGTGTGTATCAGTGTCGGTGTATGTCTGTGTGAGTGTTGAATGTGCGTGTGTGTGACCCGTGTTAGTGTGTGTGTTAGTGTGACTGTGTTGCGTGTGACGTGTGACATGTGTGTGTATCAGTATGTGTCCGTGAGTGTTGAATGTGCGTGTGTGACTAGGGTTAGTGTGTGCATGTACACACAATCATTGTGTATATAATTTGGTTTACCCAAAAATATTATGTTTAACATTAAAATATAGTATGTCTTGAAAAACCTTTAATATTGAAAAAAAAAAACAGCTCAAAATATAATTTGGTTTGCTAAATATTTGTTTCCTTTTAAAAGAAAAAAAGAATGAACCTGGGAAACCGAAAAATTGAACCATAACCAGATGAACCGTGAACCGTATGTTTACGGTTCATACACAGTTTGGAATTTAGTTTGATGTTTTGATGAACCGTAAATCGCCGGTTCATTCATGAATTGGGAACCAACAGTTCATATGAATTGGCATGTCTAGATCCACCCATCCAGTAAGTCACAAAAGTAGCATTTGAATTCCTTAAGTATATTTTGTGATTGTAATTTAGAATATACACTTATAATTTGTGAGGTAAGGGTTAAGATTACAATAGGGAAGAGTAGTGAAAATGGGGTTGGTAGTTAGGGTGGGGGCGTAGCAGGGCGTTCAAGTGAGTTATTACAAAATAATTTTAATATGAGTTAAAAAAAATTGATAAGGGGGTGGGGGAAGTTAGGGCGGTGGGCGGTGGTTCAGTGGCGGCAGGGGAGTTGTAAAAAAATAATTTTAATATGAGTTTTTTTTTTTTACGAGGGTGGGTAGGTTGGGTGGGGGTTGTAAGGGTGGCAAGAGAATTGAAAAAAAATGATGGGGGTGGGGGGTGGGTGGGTGGGGGTTGTAGGAGAGTCAAGAGAGTTGATACAAAAATATACTCCCTCCGTCCCGGTCGACTTAGGATTTTTTTGAAATGGCACGGGGATTAAGGAAAATGTAAATGTTGTGAGTGTAATTTAAAAATAGGAGAGAGAATGAGTGGAGGGAATAGTAAATTATAATGGTGTTGTGAGTATTAAAATAATGTAGGAGAGAGAATGAGTGGAGAGAATAGTGATTTAAGGTTTCCATTTTGGGCCGTCCTAAGTCGGGTGGGACGCCCAAAATGGCAAAAAGTCCTAATTCGACCGGGACGGAGGGAGTATGAGCCAAAAATTTTTTGACGGGTTGGGAGTGAGTTGGAGGAGCAGCAGGAGAGTGGTAAAAAAATTAATATAAGCAAAAAAAAATTGACAGGGTGAGTGGTGGTTTAGGATGTGGGGTGGAAGGGTAGGGTGGGGGGTTGGAGGGGCGGCAACAAAATTGATTAAAAAAATGAGAAAAAAAAAATGACGAGGGAGTGGGGGTGGGGGTGGGGGGTTAGAAGGGCGACATGAGAGATGATAAAAAAAAAAATTGACAAGGGGGGGGGGAGGGTGTAGGTGCATCGGTGTGGGGTGGGGGTAGATGCGTTATTGGAGGGGCGGTGGACAGGTTGTTAAAAAACAATTTTAGTATGAGCAAAGCAATTTTTTTTTACAGGAGGGGGTAGGGTGAGTTGGGGGGGGGGGGGAAAGGCGGGGTGTTAGCGGGGGTAGTGGGGGTCGGGAAGTGTGGGGTGGGGTGTTAGCGGGGGCAGTGGGGGTCGGGAAGTGTGGGGTGGAGTTTGGGGGTGATGGTGCTAAAAAATATTTTTTGAAAAATATTTCGATTAAGAGAAATTCAAAAGTTAATTTTCTTGGTAATAAGCCTATTTTTCTTTAACAGTAAAATGGATATAGTTAAATACACGGCCTCAAAAATACACGGCCAACGCAATTGACGATAATACCCATTTATATATAAATTTTTTTTTAACAACTCGTGTAAGTATACACGAGACACATCTCGTGTAAACTCACACGAGACACATCTCGTGTGAGTTCACACGAGATATATCTCGTGTGAGTTTACACGAGATGTGTCTCGTGTATACTTACACGAGATGTGTCTCGTGTGAGTTCACACGAGACTAATCTCGTATGAATTCACACGAGATGTGTCTCGTGTGAGTTTACACGAGACATATCAATATCATCAGTATTCCAAATAAATCCTAAGCTCCCTCTCTTCAACGTCATTTATCATTTTTTCTCTCTCTCTCTATACAAACACAAACACACACATACACCATCTCTCTCTGAAACCTAACCCTAATCTGATGGCCCCCTCACTCCGACCATCGTCTCCAACTCAGGTAAAATGGCGCCGCCGCCGGTGCCAGAGAGAGAGAGAGTGTGCGTTTGAATGAAAGGAGGGAGGGGAAATTAGGTATATAAAAGGCTATTTTGGTAATTTACTTACTTCCCTGTATATTTGGTTCTCTGTATTTAGTATTTGCCCAGTAAAATCTTTTCCGATTATTACAAAACACTTAAAAATGATTAAAATGTTATACGGAAAAACCTAACAAAGGGAGCCTAAGGCGTGTCTCCCTCTCCGCGCTCACGATTTCAAGTTTCAACGTTCCTTTCTTTCTCTCTCTACAAATATACCCACTTTCTCTCTCTATACGTGATACGCACACATATACAGTATGAACCTTCTCTCTCTTCATTCACAGTTTGAAATTCAAAGAACCCAAACATGAATCCCCCCACTCTCTTCCTCCTCCTCCTCCTCATCGCAGCTCCTCTTGCCCAATCCCAATCCCCCAAATCCCAGCTCCCAGCGCCGTCGCCGGCCTCCGCCGCCTGCAACGGCATATTCCTCTCCTACACCTACACATCCGGCTCCCGTATCCCACCTGTCCTAACTTCAAACCCAACCAAACAACCTTACCGGTTCGAATCCACCCTCACAATCATTAACAACAGCCCCGATGAGCTCAACTCATGGCGGGTTTTCGTCGGATTCAAGCACGACGAGTTCCTGGTTTCTGCTTCCAATGCTGTGCTTGCTGATGGGAATAGTCTTCCTGGTCGGGTTGGAAATGGGACGGTTTTTGCTGGGTTTCCTGGTACTGATTTGAAAACTGCTATTGAGACTGCCGGCGAAATTACTCAGATGTCGGCTCAGATTGATTTGGTTGGTACCCAGTTTGGAATTGCGCCGCCCCGTGTTCCTATGCCGGATAATATTACTCTTGCTAATGATGGCTTCATTTGCCCAAGAGCCACAATGGAAGGTATACCCCTCTTCAATTTAATTTTGGGTTTGTCTTGAAAGATTTATGAATTACGAATTTGGGTTTATTATGATTGATTTATGTGATTTTAGTTTTTTTAGTTTTTAATTTGATGGATTTGTGAAGATATTGTATTTTTGGGGGGATTATTTCATTTAAAAATCTAAATCTTTGGTGAAATTAATTTATTCGAAACGGGAATTCTGATATTGAGACTTGAGTGAAATGTTGCAAAGATTTGAAAGTCAGTCTATAGTGATGGTTCAAATTTGACACAGTCAATCTGATCAAATATTCAACTCATAACTAGCATCCGATTTAATTAACCCCTCCGTTCCAAAATAAATGTCAATTTTTCTTTGTTAATCACGATCAAGAACAAAAATGGACATTCGTTTTTGGGATGGACGGGTAAAACGTATGATCAAAAATCATCTTTTTAACTATCTTCTTCAATCATATGTTCTTAAATCAAATCAGATGAGATATCAGTGAAACTAGCAGAATAAAATGCTTATGAAATTATGTCAGTGTTAGCATGAAAATGTTCATATGATTTCTCTATCAGAGTATAGATAGATGTATGCATTTCCACTTTTCTGTTTTTAATCTTGCTCTGATTTCTCAAAGCCGTGTTAACATGCTGTAGTTCCGATAAAATTTAGCATCTTTAATGTCATCTTGTCTTTCTGATCGTTGTCCGTTGCGTTCAACTGATTTTATGACGACCATTATAGATTTCTCTGTCTTTCATTGACTCGTACGTTGATTTATATGGTTACTTTGTAATTTTTTTCAGGGAGGAGGGAGATGCAAGTTTGTTGTACCCCAGATTTGAACGCTGTTAACAACACAATCATAGCCGAAGAATTTTTGCCACGCAAAGATGGTGATCTTACAATTTTGTACGATGTTCTAAGAACATATGATTCAAATTACTGGGCAGAGGTCACAATTTCAAACCATAATCCTCTTGGCCGCCTCGATAACTGGAACTTAAGCTTTGATTGGATGAGAGACGAGTTCATCATGGCCATGAGAGGAGCTTATCCTTTCGTTCGTGATTCATCTGAATGCATATTCGGCAGGCAAGGCCAAGTTTATCAGCAGCTCGATTTCTCAACTGTCTTGAACTGTGAAAGAAGGCCAACTTTAATCGACCTGCCTCTTGAAATGACAAATAATTCTGATCTCGGAAACTTACCTTTTTGTTGTCGAAACGGGACCATTTTACCCCCAACGATGGACCCTAGTAAATCGACTTCGAAGTTTCAGATGAATGTTTTCAAAATGCCACCGGATGTGAACCGGTCCGAACTCACTGTACCCCAGAACTGGAAGATCGAGGGGAGGTTGAACTCGGACTATACATGTGGGCCCCCGGTGCGTGTTAGCCCTAGCGAGTTCCCGGGGCCCTTTGGCTTGCCTACGGAGACAACAGCGGTTGCCAGCTGGCAAGTTGTGTGCAACATCACTCATGCAAAGAGTTCGAGCCCTCGATGTTGTGTTTCGTTCTCAGCTTACTACAACGAGTCGATCATCCCGTGCCCGACGTGTGCTTGTGGGTGCCCACGCAATGTGGGTGGGACCTGCAGCACGACATCTCCGGCTCTCTTCCTTCCGTCGCAAGCGCTTCTAGTCCCGTTCGAGAATCGAACCTCGCTTTCTACTGCGTGGGCTGCCCTTAAACACCGGTCCGTTCCGAACCCGTTACCATGTGGAGATAACTGTGGGGTTAGTCTCAACTGGCACGTACTAACGGACTTCAAAGGTGGGTGGTCCGCGAGGCTGACCCTTTTCAACTGGGAGGACAGTTCGTTTGCGGACTGGTTTGTCGCAGTTGAACTGGACAAAGCTGGAGTTGACTTTGAAAGAGTCTACTCGTTCAACGGAAGTACAATCCCTAACAATGGTGTCAATAATACGGTATTCATGCAAGGTCTTCCCGGGCTCAACTATCTTGTTGGCGAAACGGACGGGGCGAACCCGGAAAAGGACCCACGGGTACCCGGTAAACAACAATCTGTGCTCTCGTTCAAGAAGAAGAATACGCCGAATATCGACATTGTTGGTGGGGCCGGGTTCCCGACTCGGGTACTCTTCAATGGGGAGGAATGCGCGCTCCCCAAGATAATCCCGACGAATGGCTGTCGTAGTATTAGCTCGGGTGCAGTTTTCTCTGCTGTACTTGCAGTGGTTGTTCTAATGTTGTTGCAGCAATAGCAGCTGCAGCCATGGATGAGGGATTGGGAGCTTGTGGTTGTAGATTTGTTCATTTTTTTTTTATGTATTGATTATAAAATGATGATTTTGCACACAGGAATATGAAGTACTGGTATATGATTATTTATGTTGATGTCTATACCCCACCTTGAACATTACATTGTGCAAAATCAAAGAACAAAAATATGTGAGAAACTTATGAAGCACAAAGAAATTACCATAAAATTGAAAATAAAATCTGTAAACTAATGTCAATAATTCAAGAAGTTGCAAAAAACATCAATTTTGTGTTATTCAAAGCTCTAAAAAAAGACTTCAAATTTGCAGACACCCACTGATGTAGGAGGAACTGAGGACGGAATCTGCACCAAGAAAGGATATTTGACAAAGTCAAATATATCAATTAATTTTGTATTTTAATTACTAACTTAGGACTTAATTTATTTTAGTTTATATTTTATTGTTTATTTTCGTCATTAATTTTAATAGGTTGATTAGGGATGATTTTAGAGTATATTTTAAGGAGATTTACTAGTTTTTGAGTCCTATTTAGTTACCATATAGGTTAGGAGTAATTCTAGAAGGTTTAGAATTGTTTTTCAAGTTTTATGGGCACTATAAAATAGGCCTAGTGATGTAATCCGAAAATTAGCTTTTGATTAATAAATTTGAAGAGTTTTCTCTTTAATTCCTGGTGGATTCCAGATTACTGCTGGTGGATTCCAGTATTGTGTTTGAGGATTCTTCGCTTGAAGAATTCTTGTGATTAGTGCGCTAATCACGAAATCTATCGTGCTTCCGTGCTGCGTCAGTTGGTATCAGAGCAGGCCATATCCTGTCTTTTACATCATACTGAAGTATTATGGGAGATCAGGCAACAAAGGTTGATATCGGTAGTGTAACTACCGCTATCACTTCCTTGGCAACGCAGATTGCAGCGTTGGTTGCCGCTCAACAAGATCAAAACACCAATCAAAAACCGTCATGGTGAGAGACAGGGTTAATCCAAGACGACGTCCTCAAGGGACAGAAAATCGGAATAATGGGGAGTCCAGTTCCAGATCTGATGACGAGGTTATTCACGGAATAGATCTTCGATTGGATCGTGCTCGACAACAAGAACAATATTTTCTAGCGTTAGAGGACGAAGAACTCAACGAAGCGGACAAGCATGATCGACGTGTGCAGAAATATAAAGCAATCAGAGATCTGAATCGGGCATCAAGGGAGCGAGTGCTTAGGCAGCGACATAGGATGGAAGCCAAATTTTATGCTGACAAAGCCGATCACTACACTGCCAAGATTCAGAAACTGACAGCGCGTAGATCCGCAGCTTCATGAACGTGCTGAAGAAGAACGTCGGAGCCAGTTCGAGGTCTTATTGCAGAATAACAAAAATTATGCTCAAGAAGAAAGTTGCGGGGAAAGCCTCCACCGCGTCGAGCCGATTGAAGGAAAAGGGGCTGCAGAAGTAAATAGCTCCAAAACAATATCACATTGGCATCAATTACCAGATCCCCCAAACATCACTTGCGGTCAGGTTCTCCATACAAGGCTAGAGGCAATTAGCGATTACCAGGAACCTACCCCCGCCTCAAGGGAGTGTGTTAAGGAGGATGATAAATTAGACACGCTTGCAATGGGGAAAGACTTGGCAATTGGAGTCTCTAGGGATACAGATTTGCAGCTTGTGGGACCAAGCAAAAATGAAACAGGCAACATGAATAAGGAGAGACTGTATAAGAACTTTTGTGGTGAAATTATTCCTGCAAGTATTATGGTCCATGATCATGCCCTAGTTGAGTTCAAGAATGAAGATGTGGGTGGTATTACTTGGTCTGCATCATCAATTTTTGATATTGTTGTGGGTGTTATTGATTGGACAGAAGAATCTAAATACGATGATATTTTTATTATTGATCATGGGGAGATTGTGGAAGAGTCCATGGAGGACGCTAATTTTTCATTCATTGTTGACTCTGAGGAAGATGGAACGAACGATCAACGGATGAATGGGATTTATAGTTTTAAATTTTATTCGGGCAAAATTGGTTTACCTCAAGTCTTGCAAAAGGGGCGAATTTATTCAAAGTACTTATTCAGATGGAATGGCTTTGTTCAAACATCGGATGTGAACTCGGGGTCGAGTTCTTTTGAAGAATTGGTGACTGATGTAGGAGGAACTGAGGACGGAATCTGCACCAAGAAAGGATATTTGACAAAGTCAAATATATCAATTAATTTTATATTTTAATTACTAACTTAGGACTTAATTTATTTTAGTTTATATTTTATTGTTTATTTTCGTCATTAATTTTAATAGGTTGATTAGGGATGATTTTAGAGTATATTTTAAGGAGATTTACTAGTTTTTGAGTCCTATTTAGTTACCATATAGGTTAGGAGTAATTCTAGAAGGTTTAGAATTGTTTTTCAAGTTTTATGGGCACTATAAAATAGGCCTAGTGATGTAATTCGAAAATTAGCTTTTGATTAATAAATTTGAAGAGTTTTCTCTTTAATTCCTGGTGGATTCGATTACATCGCCGGTGGATTCCAAGATTGTGTTTGAGGATTCTTCGCTTGAAGAATTCTTGTGATTAGTGCGCTAATCACGAAATCTATCGTGCTTCCGTGCTGCGTCAGTTGGTATCAGAGCAGGCCATATCCTGTCTTTTACATCATACTGAAGTATTATGGGAGATCAGGCAACAAAGGTTGATATCGGTAGTGTAACTACCGCTATCACTTCCTTGGCAACGCAGTGCGCGTTGGTTGCCGCTCAACAAGATCAAAACACCAATCAAAACTGTCATGGTGAGAGAGACAGGGTTAATCCAAGACGACGTCCTCAAGGGACAGAAAATCGGAATAATGGGGAGTCCAGTTCCAGATCTGATGACGAGGTTATTCACGGAATAGATCTTCGATTGGATCGTGCTCGACAACAAGAACAATATTTTCTAGCGTTAGAGGACGAAGAACTTCAACGAAAGCGGACAAGCATGATCGACGTGTGCGTAAATATAAAGCAATCGAGATCCGAATCGGGCATCAAGGGAGCGAGTGCTTAGGCAACGACATAGGATGGAAGCCAAATTTTATGCCGACAAAGCCGATCACTACACCGCCAAGATTCAAACCGAAAGCGCGTAGATCCGCAGCCCATGAACGTGTCAAGAAGAACGTCGGAGCCAGTTCGAGGTCTTATTGCGAGAATAACAAAAATTATGCTCAAGAAGAAAGTTGCGGGAAAGCCTCCACCGCGTCGAGCCGATTGAAGGAAAAGGGGTCAGAAGTAAATAGCTCCAAAACAATATCACATTGGCATCAATTACCGTGATCCCCCAAACAGCACTTGCGGTTAGGTTCTCCATACAAGGCTAGAGGCAATTAGCGATTACCAGGAACCTACCCCCGCCTCAAGGGAGTGTGTTAAGGAGGATGATAAATTAGACACGCTTGCAATGGGGAAAGACTTGGCAATTGGAGTCTCTAGGGATACAGATTGCGGCTTGTGGGACCAAGCAAAATGAAACAGGCAACATGAATAAGGAGAGACCGTATAAGAACTTTTGTGGTGAAATTATTCCCGCAAG
Organism: Adenophora triphylla var. japonica; assembly: GCA_022495995.1. Lineage (NCBI taxonomy): Eukaryota > Viridiplantae > Streptophyta > Magnoliopsida > Asterales > Campanulaceae > Adenophora > Adenophora triphylla. The sequence goes on along the minus strand of JAFEMH010000112.1, from coordinate 743,965 downwards.
TATTATGGTCCATGATCATGCCCTAGTTGAGTTCAAGAATGAAGATGTGGGTGGTATTACTTGTCCGCATCATCAATTTTTGATATTGTTGTGGGTGTTATTGATTGGACAGAAGAATCTAAATACGATGATATTTTTATTATTGATCATGGGGAGATTGTGGAAGAGTCCATGGAGGACGCTAATTTTTCATTCATTGTTGACTCTGAGGAAGATGGAACGAACGATCAACGGATGGATGGGATTTATAGTTTTAAATTTTATTCGGGCAAAATTGGTTTACCTCAAGTCTTGCAAAAGGGGCGAATTTATTCAAAGTACTTATTCAGATGGAATGGCTTTGTTCAAACATCGGATGTGAACTCGGGGTCGAGTTCTTTTGAAGAATTGGTGACTGATGTAGGAGGAACTGAGGACGGAATCTGCACCAAGAAAGGATATTTGACAAAGTCAAATATATCAATTAATTTTGTATTTTAATTACTAACTTAGGACTTAATTTATTTTAGTTTATATTTTATTGTTTATTTTCGTCATTAATTTTAATAGGTTGATTAGGGATGATTTTAGAGTATATTTTAAGGAGATTTACTAGTTTTTGAGTCCTATTTAGTTACCATATAGGTTAGGAGTAATTCTAGAAGGTTTAGAATTGTTTTTCAAGTTTTATGGGCACTATAAAATAGGCCTAGTGATGTAATCCGAAAATTAGCTTTTGATTAATAAATTTGAAGAGTTTTCTCTTTAATTCCTGGTGGATTCAGACTTTGGTGGATTCCAGATTGTGTTTGAGGATTCTTCACTTGAAGAACTCTTGTGATTAGTGCGCTAATCACGAAATCTATCGTGCTTCCGTCTTTGCCGTCGGTTGGTATCGAGCGAGCCATATCCTGTCTTTTACATCATGCGAAGTATTATGGGAGATCGAGCAACAGGTTGATATCGGTAGTGTAACTACCGCTATCACTTCCTTGGCAACGCAGGTGCAGCGTTGGTTGCCGCTCAACAAGATCAAAACACCAATCAAAACTGTCATGGTGAGAGAGACAGGGTTAATCCAAGACGACGTCCTCAAGGGACAGAAAATCGGAATAATGGGGAGTCCAGTTCCAGATCTGATGACGAGGTTATTCACGGAATAGATCTTCGATTGGATCGTGCTCGACAACAGGAACAATATTTTCTAGCGTTAGAGGACGAAGAACTCAACGAAGCGGACAAGCATGATCGACGTGTGCAGAAATATAAAGCAATCAGAGATCTGAATCGGGCATCAAGGGAGCGAGTGCTTAGGCAGCGACATAGGATGGAAGCCAAATTTTATGCTGACAAAGCCGATCACTACACTACCAAGATTCAGAAACTGAAAGCGCGTAGATCTGCAGTCTATGAACGTGCTGAAGAAGAACGTCGGAGCCAGTTCGAGGTCTTATTGCAGAATAACAAAAATTATGCTCAAGAAGAAAGTTACGGGGAAAGCCTCCACCGCGTCGAGCCGATTGAAGGAAAAGGGGCTGCAGAAGTAAATAGCTCCAAAACAATATCACATTGGCATCAATTACCAGATCCCCCAAACAGCACTTGCGGTCAGGTTCTCCATACAAGGCTAGAGGCAATTAGCGATTACCAGGAACCTACCCCCGCCTCAAGGGAGTGTGTTAAGGAGGATGATAAATTAGACACGCTTGCAATGGGGAAAGACTTGGCAATTGGAGTCTCTAGGGATACAGATTTACAGCTTGTGGGACCAAGCAAAAATGAAACAGGCAACATGAATAAGGAGAGACTGTATAAGAACTTTTGTGGTGAAATTATTCCTGCAAGTATTATGGTCCATGATCATGCCCTAGTTGAGTTCAAGAATGAAGATGTGGGTGGTATTACTTGGTCTGCATCATCAATTTTTGATATTGTTGTGGGTGTTATTGATTGGACAGAAGAATCTAAATACGATGATATTTTTATTATTGATCATGGGGAGATTGTGGAAGAGTCCATGGAGGACGCTAATTTTTCATTCATTGTTGACTCTGAGGAAGATGGAACGAACGATCAACGGATGAATGGGATTTATAGTTTTAAATTTTATTCGGGCAAAATTGGTTTACCTCAAGTCTTGCAAAAGGGGCGAATTTATTCAAAGTACTTATTCAGATGGAATGGCTTTGTTCAAACATCGGATGTGAACTCGGGGTCGAGTTCTTTTGAAGAATTGGTGACTGATGTAGGAGGAACTGAGGACGGAATCTGCACCAAGAAAGGATATTTGACAAAGTCAAATATATCAATTAATTTTATATTTTAATTACTAACTTAGGACTTAATTTATTTTAGTTTATATTTTATTGTTTATTTTCGTCATTAATTTTAATAGGTTGATTAGGGATGATTTTAGAGTATATTTTAAGGAGATTTACTAGTTTTTGAGTCCTATTTAGTTACCATATAGGTTAGGAGTAATTCTAGAAGGTTTAGAATTGTTTTTCAAGTTTTATGGGCACTATAAAATAGGCCTAGTGATGTAATTCGAAAATTAGCTTTTGATTAATAAATTTGAAGAGTTTTCTCTTTAATTCCTGGTGGATTCCAGATTACTGCTGGTGGATTCCAGTATTGTGTTTGAGGATTCTTCGCTTGAAGAATTCTTGTGATTAGTGCGCTAATCACGAAATCTATCGTGCTTCCGTGCTGCGTCAGTTGGTATCAGAGCAGGCCATATCCTGTCTTTTACATCATACTGAAGTATTATGGGAGATCAGGCAACAAAGGTTGATATCGGTAGTGTAACTACCGCTATCACTTCCTTGGCAACGCAGATTGCAGCGTTGGTTGCCGCTCAACAAGATCAAAACACCAATCAAAACTGTCATGGTGAGAGAGACAGGGTTAATCCAAGACGACGTCCTCAAGGGACAGAAAATCGGAATAATGGGGAGTCCAGTTCCAGATCTGATGACGAGGTTATTCACGGAATAGATCTTTGATTGGATCGTGCTCGACAACAAGAACAATATTTTCTAGCGTTAGAGGACGAAGAACTCAACGAAGCGGACAAGCATGATCGACGTGTGCAGAAATATAAAGCAATCAGAGATCTGAATCGGGCATCAAGGGAGCGAGTGCTTAGGCAGCGACATAGGATGGAAGCCAAATTTTATGCCGACAAAGCCGATCACTACACTGCCAAGATTCAGAAACTGAAAGCGCGTAGATCTGCAGTCTATGAACGTGCTGAAGAAGAACGTCGGAGCCAGTTCGAGGTCTTATTGCAGAATAACAAAAATTATGCTCAAGAAGAAAGTTGCGGGGAAAGCCTCCACCGCGTCGAGCCGATTGAAGGAAAAGGGGCTGCAGAAGTAAATAGCTCCAAAACAATATCACATTGGCATCAATTACCAGATCCCCCAAACAGCACTTGCGGTCAGGTTCTCCATACAAGGCTAGAGGCAATTAGCGATTACCAGGAACCTACCCCCGCCTCAAGGGAGTGTGTTAAGGAGGATGATAAATTAGACACGCTTGCAATGGGGAAAGACTTGGCAATTGGAGTCTCTAGGGATACAGATTTGCAGCTTGTGGGACCAAGCAAAAATATAATAGGCAACATGAATAAGGAGAGACTGTATAAGAACTTTTGTGGTGAAATTATTCCTGCAAGTATTATGGTCCATGATCATGCCCTAGTTGAGTTCAAGAATGAAGATGTGGGTGGTATTACTTGGTCTGCATCATCAATTTTTGATATTGTTGTGGGTGTTATTGATTGGACAGAAGAATCTAAATACGATGATATTTTTATTATTGATCATGGGGAGATTGTGGAAGAGTCCATGGAGGACGCTAATTTTTCATTCATTGTTGACTCTGAGGAAGATGGAACGAACGATCAACGGATGGATGGGATTTATAGTTTTAAATTTTATTCGGGCAAAATTGGTTTACCTCAAGTCTTGCAAAAGGGCGAATTTATTCAAAGTACTTATTCGTATGGAATGGCTTTGTTCAAACATCGGATGTGAACTCGGGGTCGAGTTCTTTTGAAGAATTGGTGGCCCGATGTAGGAGGAACTGAGGACGGAATGCGCACCAAGAAAGGATATTTGACAAAGTCAAATATATCAATTAATTTGGTATTTTAATTACTATCTTAGGACTTAATTTATTTTAGTTTATATTTTATTGTTTATTTTCGTCATTAATTTTAATAGGTTGATTAGGGATGATTTTAGAGTATATTTTAAGGAGATTTACTAGTTTTGAGTCCTATTTAGTTACCATATAGGTTAGGAGTAATTCTAGAAGGTTTAGAATTGTTTTTCAAGTTTTATGGGCACTATAAAATAGGCCTAGTGATGTAATCCGAAAATTAGCTTTTGATTAATAAATTTGAAGAGTTTTCTCTTTAATTCTGGTGGATTCAGGATTGCTGCCGGTGGATTCCGAGTATTGTGTTTGAGGATTCTTCGCTTGAAGAATTCTTGTGATTAGTGCGCTAATCACGAAATCTATCGTGCTTCCGTCTTTGCGTCGGTTGGTATCGAAGCGAGCCATATCCCTCTTTTTACATCATCTTTTGGAAGTATTATGGGAGATCGAGTAACAAAGGTTGATATCGGTAGTGTAACTACCGCTATCACTTCCTTGGCAACGCAGATTGCAGCGTTGGTTGCCGCTCAACAAGATCAAAACACCAATCAAAACTGTCATGGTGAGAGAGACAGGGTTAATCCAAGACGACGTCCTCAAGGGACAGAAAATCGGAATAATGGGGAGTCCAGTTCCAGATCTGATGACGAGGTTATTCACGGAATAGATCTTCGATTGGATCGTGCTCGACAACAAGAACAATATTTTCTAGCGTTAGAGGACGAAGAACTCAACGAAGCGGACAAGCATGATCGACGTGTGCAGAAATATAAAGCAATCAGAGATCTGAATCGGGCATCAAGGGAGCGAGTGCTTAGGCAGCGACATAGGATGGAAGCCAAATTTTATGCTGACAAAGCCGATCACTACACTGCCAAGATTCAGAAACTGAAAGCGCGTAGATCTGCAGTCTATGAACGTGCTGAAGAAGAACGTCGGAGCCAGTTCGAGGTCTTATTGCAGAATAACAAAAATTATGCTCAAGAAGAAAGTTGCGGGGAAAGCCTCCACCGCGTCGAGCCGATTGAAGGAAAAGGGGCTGCAGAAGTAAATAGCTCCAAAACAATATCACATTGGCATCAATTACCAGATCCCCCAAACAGCACTTGCGGTCAGGTTCTCCATACAAGGCTAGAGGCAATTAGCGATTACCAGGAACCTACCCCCGCCTCAAGGGAGTGTGTTAAGGAGGATGATAAATTAGACACGCTACTTGATGGGGAAAGACTTGGCAATTGGAGTCTCTAGGGATACAGATTTGCAGCTTGTGGGACCAAGCAAAAATGAAACAGGCAACATGAATAAGGAGAGACTGTATAAGAACTTTTGTGGTGAAATTATTCCTGCAAGTATTATGGTCCATGATCATGCCCTAGTTGAGTTTAAGAATGAAGATGTGGGTGGTATTACTTGGTCTGCATCATCAATTTTTGATATTGTTGTGGGTGTTATTGATTGGACAGAAGAATCTAAATACGATGATATTTTTATTATTGATCATGGGGAGATTGTGGAAGAGTCCATGGAGGACGCTAATTTTTCATTCATTGTTGACTCTGAGGAAGATGGAACGAACGATCAACGGATGGATGGGATTTATAGTTTTAAATTTTATTCGGGCAAAATTGATTTACCTCAAGTCTTGCAAAAGGGGCGAATTTATTCAAAGTACTTATTCAGATGGAATGGCTTTGTTCAAACATCGGATGTGAACTCGGGGTCGAGTTCTTTTGAAGAATTGGTGACTGATGTAGGAGGAACTGAGGACGGAATCTGCACCAAGAAAGGATATTTGACAAAGTCAAATATATCAATTAATTTTGTATTTTAATTACTAACTTAGGACTTAATTTATTTTAGTTTATATTTTATTGTTTATTTTCGTCATTAATTTTAATAGGTTGATTAGGGATGATTTTAGAGTATATTTTAAGGAGATTTACTAGTTTTTGAGTCCTATTTAGTTACCATATAGGTTAGGAGTAATTCTAGAAGGTTTAGGATTGTTTTTCAAGTTTTATGGGCACTATAAAATAGGCCTAGTGATGTAATCCGAAAATTAGCTTTTGATTAATAAATTTGAAGAGTTTTCTCTTAATTCCTGGTGAATTCCAGATTACTGCTGGTGGATTCCAGTATTGTGTTTGAGGATTCTTCGCTTGAAGAATTCTTGTGATTAGTGCGCTAATCACGAAATCTATCGTGCTTCCGTGCTGCGTCACCCACAAACTCCTTTCACAAAGTAGCCAACCTAAAACAAGCTTTGTTAAATAAAGCATTTGATAAACATCATTTAGGGGTGTGTATGTGAGAGAGAGAGAGAGCTGCTTGTTGAGAAGTGCACTCATGAGGTCCTCCTGACCGAAATGTTGAGCAAATAGTGTATTTTGACCGCCAACTTCCGGAAGTCTTTCAGACTTGACCCTCAGCCCATTGTCCCCCAGAAACGAATTAATTTGTTGGCTTATATTTGCGCCACTCCGGAGCCCACTATCTTCCCCCGTCGAGAACATTGGTTTCCCAATGCCCGACTTTCGATTCTGCCCAACCTTCTGACCGATGGAGAGACATCAAGGCTTCCTTGCATATTTGTAGATTGGGATGGGACAGGAAGGGAAGTCTCGAATTATTCGCAAGACAGAAAATCCTTATCACGCCTCAAGACACGTAAAAATACGGAATAAAAAGACGCTAATATTATAAAGGCCAACGGACCCTAGGGCCCCTGAGCCCAGATTAAAGCCCATTTTAAGAAATGGCTTTTTTTTAATTCCCCATACACCCCTCGCTGTCAAAAGACCACAATGCCCTTAAAAAAAAGAACTCGTTCCTTCCTATTTCGCCACGTATAGAACTTCCGATGATGCCACGTGCCTCGTAAACCCTCATTTTCAACAACGTCGCAAAACCCTAGTCATTTTCAAAAATCATTTTCTCTCTCTAAATCCAGACGAAACCCAGGCGATATTCCGGCGATTTCCGTTGAAGCTGAAGAGATTTCTAGTGAACTCAGCCGAAAAGTCTGTTGAAGTGAAGAACGAAGTGAATTTAAACTCATAAAAGGTAAATTTCACAAAAAAACATCGATTATACTGAATTTTTACTTTATTTCGTTGTTTTTTATACGTTTTTTCTTCATTTATGTTTTAAACAGTATTTATTTGAAATATTATACAGAGAAAAATCATTTTTATACGTTTTTTTTTTAAAATAAATGTTGTATATAAGACTTTTTTTTAAAAATAAATGTTGAAAATTTGAAGAGATTGCTAGTTATATGACTTTTTATACATGACTTTTCCATATAAGACTTTATAAAAGACTTTTCCATATAAGACTTTATAAATGTTGTATATAAAGACTTATTTTAAAAAGTCTTATATGCAACATATAAGACTTTATAAAAGTCTTATATATAAAAAGTCTTATATGCAACATTTACAACATATAAGACTTTTAAAAAGTCTTATATGTTGTATATAAGACTTTTTAGGTCCAATGTGCATGTAAAAAGACTTTTTAAGTTATTATATGTTAGTTAAAAGACTTTTTAAAAGTCTTATATGTTGCATATAGGTCCAATGTGCATGTAAAAGGTCTTATATGTTATATAAAAGTCTTTTATAAAGTCTTTTAACTAACATATAAGACTTTTAAAAAGTCTTATATGTTGTATATAAGACTTTTAGGTCCAATGTGCATGTAAAAAGACTTTTTAAGTTATTATATGTTAGTTAAAAGACTTTTTAAAAGTCTTATATGTTGCATATAGGTCCAATGTGCATGTAAAGGTCTTATATGTTATATAAAAGTCTTTTATAAAGTCTTTTAACTAACATATAAGACTTTTAAAAAGTCTTATATGTTGTATATAAGACTTTTTTAGGTCCAATGTGCATGTAAAAAGACTTTTTAAGTTATTATATGTTAGTTAAAAGACTTTTTTTAAAAGTCTTTTATGTTGCATATAGGTCAAATGTGCATGTAAAAAGTCTTATACGTTGCATATAAGACTTTTTAAAAGTCTTTTAACTAACATATAAGACTTTTAAAGATTTGGAGATGCTCTAAATGTTTTTTACTTTGGTGTTTGGATGGTAATCCATGTTCATAATTAATATGATTAATGTGATTAATCTAGGACATTTGTGAAGTATTACTTGGTATATGGGCTGGACACCAAAACCTTCCCCACAGGCACTTCGATGGAAGTGTGGGATAACCTTGGAGCACGTGGCTGCGTACTTAGTAATTACCGACCAAATGTGATTTGTAACTATCATTCCATGTTCAACCTTGCCATGTTAATTGATAAACATTTGAAAAGTCTTATATGTTAGTTAAAAGTCTTATAAGTCTTATATGTTAGTTATAAGACTTTTTAAAAGTCTTATAACTAAGTCTTATATGTTAGTTATAAGACTTTTTAAATGTGCATGTAAAAAGTCTTATATGTTATTTATAAGTCTTATATGTTAGTTATAAGACTTTTTAAAAGTCTTATAAGACTTTTAAAAAGTCTTATAAGCCTTTCAATCTCAATTCTCAAATATGTGCTTTTTAAAAGTCTTATAACTAAGTCTTTTTAAAAGTCTTATAAGACTTTTTAAAAGTCTTATAACTAAGTCTTATATGTTAGTTATTAGACTTTTTAAATGTGCATGTAAAAAGTCTTATATGTTAGTTATAAGTCTTATATGTTAGTTATAAGACTTTTTAAAAGTCTTATAAAAAAGTAAAGTCTTATATGTTAGTTATAAGACTTTTTAAAAGTCTTATAACTAAGTCTTATATGTTAGTTATAAGACTTTTTAAAAGTCTTATAAGACTTAGTTATAAGACTTTAAAAAGTCTTATAACTAACATATAAGACTTTTTAAAAGTCTTATATGTTGCATATAGGTCCAATATGTGCTTGTAAAAAGTCTTATATGTTAGTTATAAGACTTTTTAAAAAGTCTTATATGTTAGTTATAAGACTTTTTAAAAGTCTTATAACTAAGTCTTATAACTAACATATAAGACTTTTACTATATTCGATCATTAATAATATATATCATATTGTATTTTTTACTTGTAGATGGGAAAAAAACAAAGTATGAAGTATAAACCATTTGGTAAAAAGTCTAAAACTCCATCAGGATCGTCTGTATCATCCGAAAGAACACCAACTGCTTCACCTCCTGCTTGTGTGCACAGCTTCTCCGCTTCGAAAACACCAATCGCTCGCGTGCACATTTCTCCAAAGACTAAGGTTATTGTACATTCCCCGTAACTAGATCGAAGACTAAGGAGGATATTGCAAGATCCCCTCAAAAACACGTACGAAATGCGTAACAAGATCAAAAAGTAAGGCCGAACCCGCTTTGAAATTCTAAAACCAAAAGCTAAATCACCGAAGACCAAGAAGAAATCATCACCAAATTTGTTGTTAAACAAAAACTCCCCAAAGGGATTTCAAAGGCTTCAACAACAACAAAACATTTATCATGGATCCCAAATTACAGGTCCAATGTGCATGCGATTTGGTCAATTATGAAGGAGACACCTCTAAAGGAATCCCATTTTCTGAAGTTGAAAATAACACCATTCTACCACTTTTTCCATGCCATTTTTTCAAACATGGATTTTACATATCGGAAGATGGATTCAACCATTGAGGAGATAATCAAGTGTTATGATTCAAATGTGCAGAAATTCAAACTTGGGGAGGTTTTTGTTGATATTACACCTAGAGATATAACAACAATTTTTGGAGTGGTTGGTGGGAAAGAAGAAATGAATTTGAAGAAGTTACGGTTAGATTTTCTTTCTTTTGAATTGGTGAAGAGGCAATTTCCTAACTGTCCAAGTGTGGTCAATATGAAGTTAGTGAAAGAAACATTTAGAAGAATTGTGTTAAGTGATGAAGAGGATGATATTGAGGATGTTGTGAAATTGCTTATTTTAATAGCAATGGGATCATTGTTTTTTTCATCAAAGGGAGAACATATATCGTCGGCTTTTTTTTATTATGTTGATGATTTGAAGAAGATGAGGACTTATGATTGGTCAAAAGCTATTGTTGAAAATGCGAAGCAATCGTTGAATGAAAAACATTCAACCCCACTTCTTGTGACAGGCTGTGTATCACTTTTACCTGTAAGTAAAAAGTCTTTGTTTATTTAATGTTTTTTTTATTAAATATATGTATATATGTATAATTATACAGTTTTTAATGTTCTTTTAGCATTGGTTTAATGAGCACACAACAATCTTCAAACCAACAAGGAGCTTGCTGCCAAGGTTCATGAAATGGGACATCTCGAAAAAAATAAAAGGTTTCTACTCAGCGATTGCAAAATTAGGAAAAGATGAGGTATGGACCTTTTATTAATATTAATGTTCATCTCTAAGTCTCATAGTTTAGTATTTATATTGTGTATAATGTCTTATATGTTTCTAAAAAACCTCTCTTATGAATATTAGGTTACTGTTGATGTGATTAATCTAGGACATTTGTGAAGTATTACTTGGTATATGGGCTGGACACCAAAACCTTCCCCACAGGCACTTCGATGGAAGTGTGGGATAACCTTGGAGCACGTGGCTGCGTACTAGTAATTACTGACCAAATGTGATTTGTAACTATCATTCCATGTTCAACCTTGCCATGTTAATTGATAAACATTTGAAAAGTCTTATATGTTAGTTAAAAGTCTTATAAGTCTTATATGTTAGTTATAAGACTTTTTAAAAGTCTTATAACTAAGTCTTATATGTTAGTTATAAGACTTTTTAAATGTGCATGTAAAAAGTCTTATATGTTATTTATAAGTCTTATATGTTAGTTATAAGACTTTTTAAAAGTCTTATAAGACTTTTAAAAAGTCTTATAAGCCTTTCAATCTCAATTCTCAAATATGTGCTTTTTAAAAGTCTTATAACTAAGTCTTTTTAAAAGTCTTATAAGACTTTTTAAAAGTCTTATAACTAAGTCTTATATGTTAGTTATAAGACTTTTTAAATGTGCATGTAAAAAGTCTTATATGTTAGTTATAAGTCTTATATGTTAGTTATAAGACATTATATTGTGTATAATGTCTTATATGTTTCTAAAAAACCTCTCTTATGAATATTAGGTTACTGTTGAAGATCTTGTGTTAACATCTGAGGAAGTGATTATGTTGAAAAATGCTGATCTTGAAGGAAAAGATGTGGAGACAGAAAGTAACAATGATGGTATTGTTGGCTTGGAAAATATAAGTTCAGGTAACATGATAAATGACTTCAAAAGTACTGATCACAGCATATTCACACCTACCACGCTGAGACATAATGTTGGTGAATGAGTTGAGGAAATCGTAGGTGATGTTGTAAAGAGTGTGGATGAGGAACTATTGAAGGAAAAGGAAGATTTGTTGAAGGAGATAGAAAAGTTGAAGTCTGTTTTTGAAGAAGAAGTCAGAAAGAATGCTGAGTTGTTAGATTTGAAAATTGAAAATGAAAAGTTGAATGCCAAAGTTGAAGAAGAAATAAAAAAGAATGTTGAGCTGTGTGAATTGAAAAAGGAAAAAGAAATTTTGATCAAAGAAAGGGATGACTTGCTTGTTAGATTACTTGATTTTGAAAAAAAGATCAAGATATTGAAGAAGAAATTGAAAAGGGTCGGCTTTTGTTTGCATCGAGGTGGAAATTCAAAAGATGAAAGTTACACATGATGATAAAATTTCAATGTTTGAAAAAGTGTTGAAGATTTGAGAATTGAGATTGGAAGGGATGACTTGCTTGAAGAGGAAATTGTTGAAAAGGGTCAACTTTTGTTTGCATCAGAGGTGGAGAGTGAGAATCAACTGAAGATGGCTGAAGAACAAATCAAAGCAAAGGACGAGGAAATTCAACAGATGAAAGTTGCACATGATGGTACAATTTCAATATTTGAAAAAACTATTGCAGATTTGAGAATTGAGATTGAAAGGCTTACTAATAATGAAAAAGATCATGAAGAGACTCTTTTGCAATCGCTGAGCAAGGCTTTCTTGAAAAGGAACAGAGTACAAGAAAAATTAAATGAGGAGAGAGTTTGTAGTGGAGAAAGAAAAAGAGAAGCGAATGAGGAAAAAGAAAAAGAAGATCAAATGAAAGAGAGAAGGGAAAGGGAAAGCGGTTTAAAATAGGATCTCGTGGAAAGGGGTGTAAAGGAAAGGGTTGGCAAGAGGAAAGTATCAAAAGAAGATTCGGATTTTGTCTACCCAAAAGAAGACAAAAAAACGAAGAAAAATCGAAGGAGAAGATTATTCGGAAAGTAAATATTGATGATGAAAAAGTTGTTGACATGGATTACGATGTACCGCCTTCATTTCTAGCAAAACAAGCGAAACAACAAAGGGAATTGATCAAAAAGCAAGGCTTTGTATAAGGATTTGTGTGGTCGTCTCAAAAAGTAGTAAGTAACATTTCCTTTATAATTATAATAAATATTTAATTTTTTTTTAAATTTCTCATATATGTTTTTTTTTTCCAGTGATTCCATATGGCAAAATGAAGCAAATCATGTTTGCATGAATGATCTTTGGGAACTGGCACATGATAAAATGACAGATTCTACTGTATGTTAATTTTTTTGTTTAATTATATAGTTTCTTAAATAAACATTTATATGCTTTATATCAAAATATTTTTTAATGAGATTACATTTGGGGATTGATAGGTATTGGATGCATATCTTTCAATTTTGAAAGAAAGACATGACAGTTGCCCTCCAACTTCAGGAAGCCAGAAATTAATGGTTGGTTACTTAACAAGTTTTTCAATGGTAAGTGTTATTGACTCTAAATTATTTACTAACTTCTTTTTGTTAGACTTTATTAACATTTATAATTTATTCCTATCCAGAGTTTTTTGAGACAGAAGAACAGTGATGATATTTCAAGAGTTATTGACAAGGTTCTATTAAAATTGGCAAAAGAAGAAGCCAAATACATTTTGATGCCAGTACACACAGCAGCAAATGAGCATACGAATGCCAGAACAGTTGATCATTGGACATTGCTTGTCTTGGATACAGAAACCGGGGAGTATTCATTTTACAATTCAATGCATCCAAGAACAGGGCAAGACAGTTATATCATTAATGGCAGAAAAATGGTATGTTCTTAACAAAAAGCTGATTATTGTATTGTATTTTCTTTTCAATTTCTATTTGTCTGATTATTGTATTTTCTTTTCTTGATTCAGTTTGATTATGCAAAACGTGTATTGTCTGGTAAGGATAAAGATTTACCTGAAAAAGAAATTGAGAAGCCTAAATTCAACAAGGTGAAGTGGACCCCACAGCAAAGTTATGGAACCCTTGATTGTGGTATTCATGTGTTGATGGCTGCCCAAGACATTTTCGAGAAAGGGGTAGTTAGCAAAAGTTATGATGGTGGTGCTGCTTCTAAATACAGGGCAAAAATGTTTCACGACTTCTTGAACCACAAAAACACTGTTTATCGTAGTTAGATTGGTTGTTCAAAACATTAGCTTATGGTTATGTTCAAATAGTAGTATATGTTTATATTCGAACAGTAGGATGGTTGTTCAAACATTAGGATATGGTTATGTGTTTCCCTTACTATTTTTAGTTTATGATGCAGTATATAAGAATTAGCAGGTGTTCTATATAACTATGTTTTCATTAAATGTGTTCTAAAAAGTCTTATAAGTAACATATAAGACTTATTAAAAGATGAAAATGATAAAACCCAATTGCATTGTGTTTGTAACAGGTCTTATATATAAGGTATAAGACTTATTAAAAGATGAAAATGAAAAAACCCAATTGCATTGTGTTTGTAACAGGTCTTATATGTAACGTATAAGACTTTCAAAAAATCACATTCACCCACAAATCCTTAGCGTATTTGAAAAAATCTTATAAGTAACATATAAGACTTATTAAAAGATTAAAATGAAAAAACCCAATTGCAATGTGTTTGTAACAGGTCTTATATATAAGGTATAAGACTTTCAAAAAAATCACATTAAGCCACAAATCCTTAACAAAACCTTCATAAAAAAAAAACCTTGTATATAAATCTAAATAATAATAATCCAATAAAAATTCATTCAAACCCCAAGTAAAATCAACTAATTGAATGTTTGAAATGAAGAACAATGTCTAATTAAAACCCTATAGTTCTACAGCTGAGGTTCTTTGCATGTCCTTTTATTATGATATCCTAATTTCCCACAACGAGAGCATGTCATCTTCCTTTTTTGCAACCTCTCCTCTAGAAGGAAACCCAGGAGTCTTTCTTGGCTTTGCACGGAGGACGTTTAGTAGCAGGAGGAAGTATGACAACTTCTTTAGCAACCACACGTTTACCAAATGAAGGAACAGGAGGAATAGAAAGCGCATAACACTGCTTGTAGTGACTTGTGTAGAAATAAGGCTCAATAAATGGTAAGGCACCTTCTCTTGTCCTTTACAAAGCTGCAATGGCATGAATGCATGGAAAACCTTCATGCTTGCCACTTCCCACATGTGCATTTGACCTTGAATATCAACCGACATAGATGGCTCGAGTGAACTTCAAACAAATGTTCATTTGAAGGAGTGATAGTCCATGACTTGCCATACTCAAACCTTCCTTTGTATTTCTTCTCCTTCAATGGACACAATTTTGTATTCCAACTCGAGAGATTCTTGTCGCGCTTGAACATTCTCTCCATCACCTTCAAACGGATTTGATCAATTAATTCCAAAGCTGGCGGCCCCTTATAGTCTTTTATCGAGAGTTAAAAGTCTCTGCGGCATTTGAGCACATCTCACCATAGCGCTTCCCGGAAAATAAGCACTTGCAAAGTTGGCAATGGAATAGCATCCATAAATTCTGCAACCTTAGTACCACCTTCTTTCTTCATTTCACTCAAATAAAATTGAAAAAGATCATGCGTTGGAGCTAACGAACAACCGAGAAAATTTATGAAGCATATTTGAGCGAAGCTCTACCGAACATCCTTTCGGTTTGTCCCTCGATTGTTCCTCATATGAAACATACAAAATGAATGCGTTTGAAGAGGGCATAATATCCTTAACTGCTTTGATGATCCCTTGATGTCGATCTGAAATGAATGTAATTGTCCTTTCATTAATGTGAGGTTTCAGATTGTCAAGAAACCATGTCCAATTTTCTATATTTTCAGAGCCTACAATTGAAAAAGCAACATGGAAAAGACCTACAATCATAAAAGAAAGTAAATAATAAATATAATTTCAACTAAAAAAAAAACAAAAATAAATTTACGTCCTATAACTAAGGTAAAAGACAAGTTTCATACCATTATCCCCATCCTTATTTATTCTTTGCCAAAAGAGTCCCTTTGTACTTTCCATAAAGAAATGTTCCATCAAGAAATAACATAGGCCGACAGAATTGAAATCCATGTAGACATGCACCAAATGCAACAAAACAACGCTCAAAACGAGATGTCTCATGATCATAATCAATCTTAAATTGAAAACATGGGTCTAACTCTTTTATTTTATCAAAGTAATCTCTCATATTGTCATATGATAAACCCGCGTCACCAAACACAGCTTCCTTTGCCTTCTCAACGCCTCTCCAAACTGATTTGTATGACACTTCAAGCCCATAATCCTTCCTAAGATCATTAACAACATCCTTTGGCCTAATAGATGGATTACTTCTAACATCATCAATTAAAACACTAGCAATTACACCAGAATTCAACCTCTGCCCTTGTCCAAACCCATTATTAACAATATCTATACATGTATGGTTTGGAACATACGTCCTAATATAAAGAAATCCATTAACCTTTTCAACTGATGCGTGAATCCTCCAAGGACAACCTTTGTCCACTTTATATCTACACTGAGCAGTAACACGCTTTGTGTCATTTTTCAGATATTCAAACTCAAATCCAACTTCTGTAGCAAACTTACAAAGTGCATTTCTAAACTCTGGACGGCCCCTTCAAATATCGACCAACCTTTTGAATTGCGGTTGCCCATTACGTACTTTTAGAACCTTCTCTTTATGACGGAAAAAGTTCACGGCAACATTGTTACGACTACAACCACTACTACTAAACTCAATATCACCAATACCACAGTTACCAATGATTTTGATGATTCAGCTCCCCATCATTCATACTAGAATCATCACTTTCATTCACACGAATATCTATGCATTCAAGCCTATTCCGACGAACCAACATACTCATGCACATAAAATCTTCTTCATTAACCAACATACAACGAGGATTGTTAGGTAATACGTAACAGTAGAGATAGAGTATCCCTTTTCAAAGTGTCCCACCTCGAACAAACAAATTCAACCATAGAATCAAATGATGAAAATGAGAAAACATAGAAATAGCCGTGAAATCCCCAAACTTGAAGAATGCCATTACATTTGAATCCATAGAAACCGAGAAAAAGGAATGTATATGATCTGCAAATAATATATAAATAAAACAAAATTAAATAAACATAAATCAAACGATGCTTCAAATATACATCACAAACACAAAAAAACACATCACGAACACAAAAATACATATAAAAGCAATACCCGTTTTTGCAGACGAGGCTTCAAAAATACACCACGAACACAAAAAACATTGAAATCATGCAAAAATCAAACGAGAAAACACTAGATCTAGTGTTTATCGCCGGGAAATCTCCCAAATCGCGAAATCGCCATCGCAATCGCCATCGCAATCGCCATCGCCAATCGCCTCTCTCTAAAAAAAAAAAAAAAAAAAAAAGACGAGAAACTGAAACCCTAGGTTGAAAAAGAGTATTTATATGAGGGTAAAATAGGAAGATCATATTTCTATTAAAATAACGGAATCGGAAGCGAGGGGTGTGAGGGGAAATATAATTTGGATTTAAACCTTTATTTAAGATTTACAAAATGTGGCTCCTTAAATTGTCATAAAATCTGAACTTAGGGGCCCTTGGGGAATAATTCCTATTATAAAACTAAAATCTAACTGAGATGATGCTAAAATATTAAGTTGAAAACATAAGATTAATTTTTTGCAATTCAACAAGATAAAAACTTGTTAAATTCATAAAAAAACTTAACACAAAAAATCAATGAATAGTTGAAAAAAACTAAGAATTAAGTGCTAAAATATCTTTGAGATTGAAAAAATAAATTAAAATTAAAATTATAATAATGTAGGACGTCCCGTCCCATCCCATCCCATCCCATCCGTCCCGACTTGTCACGCGTCCCAAACGGGATGCCCCACCCCCGTGCCGTGATCGACTTAGTCTTCTGAGGTAAAGACGGTATTTCTGCAGTAAAATGTTATTGTGAGTGCTCGCTAAGGAGAGTGAGAAAGAAGAAATCTACCTGAAGGTGCCTCGCAACATTTTCTCTCGTCAGGGCCGGCCCAAGGGGGGGTTAGTGAGGGCAACCGCCCGGGGTCCTTAGTGGTAAGGGGCCCATTCTTAAATAGGCTACAGTGTATATGGTATGTATATGCTTTTTTATAACTATAATAAATATATATTTGTTTGCTAATTACACATAATTTGAGAAAATAACTGTCAGTAAGTCTGTTAGTATTCTGCGTAGGTCTCTTAATTTTTTTTCCTTGTATTTTGCACACAAACAAGGTCGGTCCAATGCCTAGGCAAGTGAGGCCTGGGCCTTAGGCCGCCCCAAAAATTAGGGACTTAGTGGTAATATACATTAAGTGAGGGGCCTCGGGTTTTCAATTTTACCCTTGGATATTTTATAAAATTTTAATTTTAACCCCCGAAAAAATACACAACCCCCCCCCCTCAACTTTTATACAAAAAACCACCTATATAAAGGATTCAAATTACAAAATCACTCATTCTCAACACAATTACACAAGTAACACAACTCACCCATTCGCCCGTAATTCGCCAAGAGGAGAGACGCCACACGAAGAAGAACGAAGAAGAAGAAGGCCACGACGGACGGCGGTCGGCGATCGGTCCTTCTCCTCCGAATTCCGGCGTTCGACCCCCCTCTTGTACGTACATCCGTCTGATCCGCTCCTTCCTTGAATCCCTTCGATTCGATTTCTGACCTAGGTATTTCTCTCCGTTATAAAATACTCCTCTTTTTATTTTATCCTAGATTAGGGCTTTTGATTTAGGGCTAAATAATTTATTTTATCCGAAATTAGGGCATTTGATTTTGGGTTAAATAATTGATTTAAGTGATGAATTTGTATAGAAAAATAACATTTAGAGCTTTAAGCTTATCTTGGAACTTGGAATTTTGAACAATTTGAAGCCTTGAAGGTAATATACTAATACTACTATTAGATTTGTTAGAATTATTTCTTGTTCTTTTAATGATCTTGTTGTTTTGGATATTAACCTAGTAACTTTACTTCTGTTTTATCTTAGGTAAAAATATATAGCATTTGAGTATCGTAAAAATATATAGCATTTGAGTATCGTAAAAATGTCCGATTAATTAGGGGTCTCTTCATCTGATTTTTGCCCGGGGCCCACAAAAGTCTAGAAACGGCCCTGTCTCTCGTGAGTCCCTGAACATTCATTGAATCAAGAATCTTCTTAGGAACAGCCTCTGTGTAGATAGAAATATAATGAAATTAGATGAAAGAATCTGTCTTCCAAATTTTTGGCTGACAAATTGATATTTAACACAAATTCATTCTTAAGTAAAACCAAGAAAGGAGACGAGCTTCTAAAGGTAAAGTTGAGAGAAATGGGAGTTTCATGAAGATTATTAAATTTTTATCAATTTTTGGTCAAAGTTTAATAAATTTAATCAAAAAAGTCAAGGTGCAACATTTATTTTGGGACTAGGGGAATAAGAAACAAGGAGAAATTGCCATACTATCGATTCCAAGTTGATTTACAGCTGCAACAAACTGTTGATGTAGCGTGACCGACCAAACAACTCGAGGCTTCTTCGAAGAAGACAAATCATACCATTCTTCACCTTCACCTTCCTCATCTTTCCTTCTCTTCGCGGTACTTTTTCAATTCCCTTCATTTGCCGACGACGAGTAATCCGCATCTTCATTCGTCTTTTGTTGTCTTTCCACACCCTTAACGCTTCCCGATGGCTCGAAATATTTCCACTCGTGCTTGTTCTTACGAACCACATGTTGCCATATATTTTCTTAACGCCTCGATTCAGACCGGTTTTATAAGGTAGTCACATGCACCGTGAGTAACCCCCTTCATCAAGACGCTTCTACTATCATCCACCGACATCACTGCATGATTACAAGAATCAGATCTCATAGCTAATGGCGAAGCCAGAAATATATGTTTAAGGGGGTCAAGATTGATTGGGGATATAAATTACACTATATCATATAAAAATTTAACATAAAGGGGGTCAAAATGACAAAAATGTTATTTCTAGTGCCCTTTTTAAAAAAAGCGTAAGATACTCCCTCCGTCTCATGCTAAGAGTCCTACGTTCCTTTTTTATACATCCCAGACTAGACCAAGAGTCCCACATTGTTTTATTCTCAAAATGACAAATAATGAATATGTTTTGGATATTTATATCATCTTCCTTTTATAGAATTACAAAAAAAAAAAATTACTTATTACTCTAGTTTTTATCCACTTGAATCATCAATATAGTGTTTGGACAATTATATCCTCAACCTACTAGTAAATGTTTACTCATTTCTTAATATTTTCTTAATAAGCATGCAAACACATGGTAAGACTTTAGGGAGTACTAAATTGGCAATTTCCAAGAATCAAGGGGGTCAACCCCTGTTAGGAAAGTCTATTGTATATCGGGATTCTTGTCAATTATATCCCAAGATTATTGGTATGAATATTAGAATAGCTTAATTGTAGGAGAATAGATCAATTATAGGAATTCACTCTTGTATATATTCACATGTATCTTACCTCACAAATTAATCAAGACAGAATTATTTCTTCATCTTCTTTACATGGTATCAGAGCTCTAAACGATTTCTGGGCCCTCCTTTTTTTTCTCTATCGACCTTAATCTGCCCTGATTCACGTTTCCATGGCTAGCGATAAGCATGACTCCAATAGCCCTTATTTTCTTCACCATTTCGATCATCCCGGAATGGTTCTCGTTTCTAAATCCCTTGACGGGGATAACTATTTTACTTGGTGCAGAGCCATGGTCATCTCTTTGAATGCAAAATCCAAATTGGGTTTCGTTGACGGAACTGTGAAGACACCATCAGCCACAAGCAAGCCAGAGGAATATGCTGCAAGAAATGCGACGATATGGTATTATCTTGGCTTCTCAATTCTTTGACATCTGATATTGCTGATAGTGTTATATTCTATAGACCAGCCCATGAAGTTTGGGAAGATCTTCGAAGTCATTTTTCCCAAAGCAATGCTCCTCGGATCTTTCAAATTGAGAGGGATATTGCTTGTCTATCTCGGGATCAAATGATTGTTGCGGCTTATTACACGAAGCTTAAAAAGTTATGGGATGAATTAGGCTCTTATAATGAGGTTGTCTGCACTTGTGGAGCAGATACCAAACGACGCAAATTGATGCAATTCCTTATGGGACTAAATGAATCCTATAATGCTGTTCGTGGCCAAATTCTCTTGATGAACCCGCTGCCTGATGTCACACAAGCTTATTCTTCCATCATTCAAGAAGAAAAGCAACAAAATTTAAGCGTGACACGTGAGACTACAAAAGTTTCTGCCATCGCTGTTCGAAAAGATGAACCGGTTGCTCTTGATGTTAGACAACCTGGTTCCTCTTCTCGTTCTAATTCATCCAATCGCAAGCCGCTTTATTGTTCGTACTGCGACAGAGATCACCATGTGAAAGAGACATGCTGGAAATTAAATGGCTACCCTCCTAGACATCCCAAGCACTCATCATCCAGAAACATTCATCACAAGAACAATGCCAACAATCAGTCATCAGTTAATAATGTACGAGAGGCTCCAATGATGCAACAAATGCAGTCTGTTATGAATGGATTGAGCGAGACACAACTGCAACAAATGTTGTCTATTAAGCAGAATAGCGTATCATCTCAGGCAACCACTCATAAGGCAAATGTTGTCAATACTACTTCAGGTTTGTCACCACCTAGATTGATTATCGACAGTGGTGCTACAGACCATATTATCTCTTCTCCATCTTTGCTCGTAAACACCAAAGAAAATACTTCTTTGCCACCAGTCATAATGCCTAATGGAGATCAGGCTCCTGTTCTTTCTACTGGAAATTTATCTCTGATTCCAACATTATACTTAAAAAATGTGCTTGGGGTTCCATCTTGTAAAGTAGATTTGTTGTCTATTAGTCGAGTAACAAGAGATTTAAATTGTTCAGTAACATTTTTCCCTTATTGGTGTATTCTACAGGACTTGATGACGGGGACGGCGATTGGTTTGGGTAAACAACAAAATGGATTGCATTACTTGGTTCCAATGGCAACAAATAAGTCACACCACTCAATTCAAACTGATGCAGCCCATACAATTAAATCCTCATCTTCTCCAGACACAATAACGTCCCTGTGGCACCGACGGCTAGGTCACCTATCCACTTCTAGATTAGATTTCATTTCCAGAACTTTGTTAAATTTTCCTTTCCAGCCAAATAAAATATGTGATATTTGTGCTTTAGCTAAGCAAACAAGGCTTCCATTTTCTCTTAGTTCCATCTCTTCAGTTAAACCATTTGAGTTAATCCATTGCGACATTTGGGGAGCATACAAAACCCCTTCTCTTTCTGGTGCAAGATATTTTTTGACAATTGTCGATGACTTTTCCCGTTTTACTTGGGTTTTCTTCATGCATCATAAAAGTGAAACACAACAATTGTTGACCCATTTTTTCTCTTTCGTAAAAAAATCAGTTCAATACAAGCATAGCAAACATTCGGGTTGACAATGGGGGAGAATTCTTTTCTATGCGGGAGTTTTATAAAGAACAAGGCACCACTTACCAACATACTTGTACTTGCACTCCACAACAAAATGGAGTTGTAGAGCGCAAGCACAGACACATCCTTGAAACCGCAAGATCCCTTCATTTCCAAGCTCACCTCCCGTTACGATTTTGGGCAGAATGTGTTGCTACTGCAGTTCATATAATTAATCGATTGCCCACACCCTTTCTCTCTTGCAAAACTCCTTTTGAACGTTTGTACTGAAAAGTCCCCTCCTATTCTCATCTTAGAGTGTTAGGGTGTCTGGCATATGCTACTAACGTTCATGTTCCTCATAAATTTGCACCTCGTGCCACACGCTGCATTTTTCTTGGATACCCAGTTGGCCAAAAGGCTTACAAATTATACAACATTGACACTCAAAAAGTTTTCACCAGTCGTGATGTTATTTTTCATGAGAACACATTTCTGTTTGAATCAATTCCAAATTCCTTGTCCAATCTGATTCGATTTTACATGTTTCTTTGTTCAGTTCACATTGTTTCTGTTTCCGAGATTCCAACTGAGGAACCAACACAAATGGAATCTGCTCCTGCCACCGATTCACCACAACAAACAGAACCTTTCTTGCGTCATTCTCAACGACCCCATGTTCCTCCTGCAGGTTTGCGTGACTACATTTGCAATCAAGTAACATCGCCCAAACCATTGTCGGCTCTGTCATCTTTTCCTTCTAAAGGTACACGCTATCCTCTTTGCAATTATATCTCTTATGATTGTTATTCTCCGCAACATCGTTCTTTCATAGATACTGTCACTGATGATTTCGAGCCTACAAGTTTTGCTGAAGCTTCCTCTCAACCTCATTGGCAAGAGGCAATGCATTCTGAATTGGCTGCTCTAGAAGCCAACAATACTTGGTCTCTCACATCTCTCCCTCCTGGTAAACAACCCATTGGTTGTCGTTGGGTGTACAAAATCAAGCGCAAGTCTGATGGCACTCTTGAACGCTATAAAGCGTGCTTGGTTGCAAAAGGTTACACGCAACTTGAGGGTGTCGATTATCATGATACTTTTTCACCAACCGCCAAAATGGTGACAGTACGGTGCTTATTGACTTTGGCGGCAGCCCAAAATTGGTCACTTCATCAACTTGACGTACATAATGCTTTCCTTCATGGTGACCTCCATGAAGAAATCTATATGTCCCTTCCTCTGGGTTTTAAGCGACAGGGGGAGAATCTTGTGTGTCGCCTCAACAAGTCTCTTTATGGCTTAAATCAAGCCTCTCGTCAATGGTTTGCTAAATTATCTAGATCAATTCAAGATGCTGGTTTTATTCAGTCTAAAGCAGATTACTCGCTGTTTACATGTAAGAAGGGAAAGTCATTTACTGCTTTATTGATTTATGTTGATGACATCCTCATAACCGGTAATGATCCCAAAGCCATTCTTGATCTTAAGCATTTTCTGCATAATCGTTTTTGAATTATGGATTTGGGTAACTTAAAGTATTTTCTGGGTATTGAAGTTTCTCGCTCAAAGAAGGGTGTATTCATTTCACAAAGGAAGTACACTTTGGAAATCTTGAAAGATGGTGGATATTTAGGGGCCAAACCCGTGGATTTTCCCATGGAGCAAACTATGAAACTCTCAAATGAAGGTGAATTGCTGAAAGATCCATCTCAATACAGACGCTTTGTTGGACGGCTACTTTATTTGACTATTACCCGTCCAGATATCACTTATTCTGTGCATATTTTGAGCAGGTTCATGCATGCCCCACGGAAGCCTCACATGGAAGCTGCTATGCGTGTGTTACGATACTTGAAAAATAATCCAGGCCAAGGTTTATTTTTCCCTTCACATAATGATATGACTATTCGTGCTTTTTGTGATTCTGATTGGGGCGGTTGTCCAATATCCCGAAAATCAACAACAGGATATTGTGTTTTCTTGGCCTCTTCACTTGTTTCTTGGCGAAAAAAAAGGCAAGGGACTGTTTCTCTGTCTTCAGCAGAAGCTGAGTATAGAGCTATGGCTGGTGCATGTTGTGAGCTATCTTGG
Source organism: Adenophora triphylla var. japonica (assembly GCA_022495995.1). NCBI lineage: Eukaryota > Viridiplantae > Streptophyta > Magnoliopsida > Asterales > Campanulaceae > Adenophora > Adenophora triphylla. The sequence goes on along the minus strand of JAFEMH010000112.1, from coordinate 719,867 downwards.
TTACGCGCATTGTTAAAAGATTTACGAATATTGCATCCTAAGCCAGCACTTTTGCATTGTGATAATAAAGCAGCTCTACACATTGCAGCGAACCCGGTATTTCATGAAAGGACTAGACACATAGAGATATATTGTCATTTTATTCGTGACAAAATTCAAGATGGTTCGATTGTCACTGAATATGTTCCTTCTGCCCAGCAACTTGCAGACGTGTTCACTAAACCGTTGGGGAAAGAAGCCTTCTCTATGATGAAACGCAAGTCGGTAGTTCTTGATATTCACTCTCCAACTTGAGGGGGAGTGTTAGGAAAGTCTATTGTATACCGAGATTCTTGTTAATTATATCCCAAGATTATTGGTATGAATATTAGAATAGCTTAATTGTAGGAGAATAGATCAATTATAGGAATTCACTCTTGTATATATTCACATGTATCTTACCTCACAAATTAATAAAGACAGAATTATTTTTTCATCTTCTTTACAACCCCCTCCTCACATTGTGGGTTCGCCAGTGCTCAAGATCATTGAATACAATAACCAGGGTCGGTCCTGTGGTAAATGGGGCCCTAGGCCAAGAATTTGGCGAGACCCTCATTTTTTTAATATTCAATAGCATTGAAAATGGTAATTGTAAATAATTTATTTGAGTTAATTATAAGTAATTTAAAGAAATATTGCAATACATTTTTAATGATAATTACAAATTATTCTTGCAATTACAAAGATAATTGTAAATTATCTATAGTATAAATGAGGGGATGGGTGAATAGTTGAATGAATAGTTTCAATTGTCAAAATTCCCATTTTGCCCTCACTATCTATAGTATAAATGAATGAATGGGTGAATAGTTAAATGAATAGTTCCAATTACCGAAATTCCCATTTTGCCCTCACTATTTTGTCCCTTTCCCATTTTGTCCTTAAAAAAAATATTTTTTTTAATTAAATTTTGCCCTTAAATTTTTTTTTTTAAAAATTATTAAAAAAAAAACGTGTCCTCAGACACGGGCTTAATTAAAAAAAAAATAACGTATTCTCGAACACGGGCTTATTCTAGTATTTAAACAAAAACAAAAATAATTTAAGAAAGCCTATTATGGAACAAAGGACAAATTAGAAGAATAGAGACAGAAATGTAAAATGGAGAAGAAAAATATAAAAAAAGAGGACCCATGAATCAAACCCTAGTGGCCAGAGTTTAAGAAACTTAGAGATGAACCGTCAATCACTAGGACAGTGTAACACATTTGTTATAAAATGTGGCCCTAATTATTAGTATACTCTATATTGTGGATATTTAAATCGAGACATAAATTAGAGGTCAAGAAACGAAATTGGATGGAAGAGTGAACTTACTGATGACAGGGAGGTCCATTTCCAGTCCGATGTGCTTGAGAAGCTTGAAACCATCCATATCCGGCATATGAACATCGCTAATAACAATATCAAAACCATTTTTGTTCTTCCTCAATAAAGACTATATGTAATCATTAATTGAATTTTGTTCATTACAAATACTTGGCTTAAATCTTACAGCATAAAAGTGTGCCAGCCCTCTTTAATCCTTTAGAATGTATCCTGATGACGCCAAGCTTTTCAGGGTCAAGAGCGGTTCAAGGATATCTGACTTGATATATTTGGTGGTTTGAGGTACCTAAACACAACACAAACAAGCACCGTTAAGGTCAAAGTTGAATGTTACTCCAACTCAGGCCCTCGGGTGTGAGAGTAAGAATACTGAGAGATATAAGACGTTTGAATGTCTTAGAGTGTGTGTATGTGTTTTGGGTTTAGAGTAATATGGCTTACTCAATATCTTTGGAACTTATCTTGCCCAAGGGGACAAAGGTCTTCTATTTATAGGCAATGGAGAGGTGCTTGTTGATGTAAGCAATGAGATCAGCCCTAAAGGGCACTTTGGTATTTGACCACCTACACGTGTCCGCAGCTAATTGGCCCTGTCAGGGAGAGAACATTGACTGTAAAGGGGACATGAGCCGTGTATATGACTTGGTGGATTAAATGAAATAGTAGGCGCCTGTCTGAGCCGCATTGAATGCGTGATGGAGGAGCCGGCAACTTGCATGTCAGAGCCAGTAAGCTAACTTGCTCAGTAAGGCTTGACATTAACCGGGAGGCAGGAGAGATAACCGGGAGGCAGGTATGAGCCCGCGATCAACATCTTGGGCCCTCAAGGGTCTATCTGTCCGCGGTCTTGACTCCAGTGGTCTAGGGAATGCCACGTCACAGGTTCTTTGGACCAGACCGAGCGTGAGCCCGATCCAGCAGGTTCGGGCTCATCAATGGCCCCTAGCTCCAAGTGTGATTATTTAAGGTCTGAGCGAGGAGCTACTAGAAGCTCGAATGGATCAGACCACTGTTTTGGCGAGCACCAGTGTTAGCATTTTTCGTTGGTTGTTGCTCTGCCTTTTGGGCTTATAGGCACGTTCGGGAAGCACAGATGGGAGACACGTGGCCCCTTGCATGCTATGCCACCCGATTTGCAAGTGGGCCCCTTGGTATATGAAGAGACAGCGCGTGTCAGGTACGGAGGACACGTGTCAGTCATCCAAGGGGTACCATAAATGCAAAATGGGGAATTTTTTAAATTTTCAAACGTTTGGAGACGGTTCGTGGTTCGAGGAGCGGTTTGTGGGCTAATTAATACGGGTTAAACGGGTTAACCCGTATAGGTAGGCCTTATAAATACCAAACCCTTAAACCTCAAACCCTTTTTACCGTCTTCAAACCTTCAAAGAGCTAGAGAGAGAATTTTGCTGCGAATTTTTGTGTTTACGTCTTTCGAATCTCACCCTCAAGCTTTAGATTTCGTAAGTAATTTTGTTTGATTCTTTTTCTCCTTCATCTCTTTCTATTTCTTTCTCTGGGATCAATGACCACCCGTGAGTTTGGCCCCCGTCGTCTCAAAGAACTAGGGGATGGAACCACCCCTGATACCTTTGCCGTTTGTAAACGGACTGGGAGAATCTTTAGGAAGGTAGGCCTGGGGTGGTTAAGGCTATCCCTGTCTTGCTTTTTGTATTTTTGTGAGAAATCTCAATGGGGGCCGTTTTTTCTACCCCGGTTGTGCGAGTCCAAGAGAAAATATTTGTTAAATCGTGATGTACTGGTGTTGGGGGATACGAGTAGACTAAGAAATTTCGTAATGGGGATTTTGTGCAGGTTTCCCTGTGAGAGGGATTCGGCTCTGAATGTCGTTGAACTTGTGAGGAGAGCGATCCGTGTCCCCGACGAGATAATTGACTGGGAGAAGTGTAAACTGATGGACCCTAATCACACCAATGAGAAACGGGCACAAGACCCCGAGGACCTGAGTGACCCTTTAGATATTCTCCCTCTGAGGACCGTTTTCCCTGATATTGTGCCCACGGCCCCTAGTGTGCCCATGGTTGATGTGAGTAGCAGTGACCTGAGCAGTAGCGAGGAGCTAGAACCTCTGAATTTTGAAATGACCGGAGGCGAGGGGAATGAACCCGAGGTGGCCCACTCTAGGGGTTCCTCCACTGGTCTCTTTGGCTCCGTGAGCTCGGAGACCGAGGAGGATGACCGCGATCAGGCGGTTAGAATGGCTGCGGGCACTACCCAGAAGGCAACAGAGATTGTTGATGCCTTCGAGGAGGACTCCGGGGAGGTGGCCCCTGCCCGCAATAGGGGCAAGCGACCAGCTGCTGAGGGAAATCCTGGCCGCGGCCGAAAGAGAAAAGCCAAGGAAGTGGCTGTCATAAACTGGGAAGAGGAGATTTATGCCCTCTATAATGTTGATCCCAATGCTTTTCGTGTCCACACCCTGGGGCATGTACAGATAAAGGGGAAGAACAAGCTACGGCCAGAAACAGTAGCAGATGTCCGCGAGGACAATAGGGCATGCGTTTTTTATGGTGCCCAATTTGAGAATGGCCTGAGGCTGCCCCTGGACCCTTTTTTCTATTTTTTCCTTGAGTTTAATAGCTGCCTCCCTATGCACCTGACTTCCAATGCTATCAGGGCTCTTGTCTCCTTCATAACGGTTTGCAGATATCTGGGCTACGAACCTACTCTTTCTAGGCTTTACGCCTACTACCAGAACCAAATCTCCAATGGGAACCTGAGTCTGAAGGCTAGGAATTACTCTGCCCGGACCTTCTCTCCACCCACCAACAAATTTGACCAATGGAATCAGAAAGACATATTGGTCATAGAGTCTAGGTTCGGCTGGCCTTTCCCCAAACCCTCAAACCCTGTTCCGATGAGGGTGAGTGTCAAGAACTACCCTGACCCTGCTCCTTCTGAGGCTCTACGAATTGCCATGGAGTCCCATCTGGCCCCGTATATAGCCGACGACGTGGAGCCCGTGTACGATGTGGGCGCAATTGTTGAGTCTGAGCCCCTGCTCGTCTACTCAGGGGTGGCTCCTCGAAGGGAGGGCGCCCCATATGCCCCTAGAGTAGAGATAGAGGCCCAGCCTCGTGGCCCTGATTGGAGGGTGCACGAGTTTTATCAGTTTGAAGCCGATTGTAAGACCTGCATGCTGGGCGCTGAATGCGTGCCTCCAAAATTAATTGGTCTCTGACTCCTTATGAAACTGCTTATTTTTATGGCTTTTTGATTTTTCGAACTGTCCTCTAACCATTTCTGTTTTCTTTCAGAGTAGATCCAGAAGAATACAATTTCTGATGGCCCCAATGAGTGCCGCTCAGCTGAAGGCCAAGAATATGAAGGCCCAGAAAGAAGCTGCCGCGAGGAGGCAAGCTGAACTGGCTGGGACAGCGGGCAAGGGTGCCAACATGCCCATTGCGAATAGGAGAACCTGGGAACCTCTGATCGGTCCCAAGGTTATCCCCACAACCGGGGAGCTGCCACAACCCCCCAGGGGTCCTCCTCCTGCCCATGCTGTCCGTGCATCCTCTCCTGGCCGCACAATTTCTTCCGGGCATAACCAAGAGCCAAGGAAGAGGAACGAAAGAGACGGAGAGGTGGGGCATGGACAGAGAGGGTCCAAGCTTCAGAAAATTGGGGATGCACCTCCGGCTACCACGCCCCATTGCGATCTCCTCCACCGCTCCCCCCGTAGGGGGCACAATCTGTTCAGTTTCCTACCCGGTGGCCCCTCTGACCACTCGCGAGGAGACATTGGCCGTCAGAAAGAAGCTGTCTGATGTGCCCGCTGTCACAGGGGTTGACATACACGCCCGGAATGCCAATAACTCCTCTGTGGGGATTGGCCTTGTCAACCGCCTCTACTCCCCGGATTTCTACAAGAATGTAGTTGCCTAGGAGAATGCCTCTGCTCTGGTGGGGGATATAGGTCTTGCCCTCACTGAGGTTAGGACTTCTCTTCCCTTGATATCTCATAATTTAAAATTTTGCGAACTTTTTCTAACTCTTTCTCCCTGCAGGCGGGCAACAAGGTGCTGAGGCTGCGGGAGTGCTTCGATGGCCTGTCCGCCGAGGTTGACAGCCATACTAAAACGTTGGCGGAAAAGCTCCGCGAGCTGGAGTAGGCACAAGAGAGGGTTGGGACCTTGAACTCTCTCCTGGATGCTAAGGACAAGGCCTTCTCCCAGAAGGAGGCCGATTTGAAGGACTTCTCCGAACGGCTGGCAGAGGTGGAGAAGGACCTTGAAAAGGCCAAGGGGGAGCGGAATGAGCTCCGCGGAAAGAGGGCCGAGTGGGAACCTCGGAATGCAGAGCTGGCCAAGAGGTTGGAGGCATCCAAGGCCACTATCTCTACCCTGGAGACAAAAGTTGATGAACTCTCCAAGCAGCTGCTCCCCCTTAGGCAGTTTCAGTTGGAGAGGGAGGCCATGCTGCTCGCTGCTCGGAAGGAAGCTGTGGAGGAGTACAAAAACTCAGAGGAATTCAAGAACTTCCTCATTGCTGAGAATTTGGCCCAGTACGAGGCCGGCTGCCGGACCCAGCTCCGGAATTTTGCTGCTACGGGCAAGTTCTCCGCTCAGCGGTTGGCCATTATTGGCTCACTTGTTGCTACTGATGCGGAGTGCCTGCCCGGGCATGCCCTAGTCCCTCTCACCGAGGACGATATCAAGGGCCTTGAGCTGGCCACAACGGCCTCTCTGCCCGCTTTTGATCCTATTACGGACCTCCTCGTGAACAGCCTGCCTTCTCCAACTCCCAACTCAGAAGATCCCAAGGAGCAAGCTCCTTTAGCTTAGGATTTTTCTTTTTCTTTTTATGTAATAGATGGTAGGACTTTGTAAATTTTTTCTATCAATGGAAACATTTTTTCTCAGTACTTGTATTTCTCTTAATTGCTTGTCTTGTAGGCTGTTTTGAGTGTTGGCAATCTTTGAGTACCTTGATACTTGCATTCTTGCTCTTACTTTTACCAGCGTTTTTGACTAACAATTAAATTTTATACTCTCTTTCCGCGGTCAAAAGCTTAGTAGGCCCTTTGCCCGCATTTTTTGAGTTTTCCTAACTCTTTATTCAAAACCCCTTGGGCTTTTTGTGAGAGTCATCCCTATTTCTCTGTGACCACGTTTGTTTAGCCTTGTGGCAAACCTTGAGGCCTTAACCCCGGTTTGTCTGTTTGGCTTTGTTAAACTCTTTTGATCACTCCCATCCATTTACACTTATTCCCAGCCTTGCGAGTTATGGTGTAAGCCAAAAGCAGCCAAGGCAAGCTACTTTCATAGGCCATGTAGAGTGTGGCCGTGAGGCTATAGTCTACGCAACAGTAGGTAGGAGCATATTTAGCATAGAGGCCCTTTAACCTACCGGCATCTGTATCCAGTTATTGGTGGTTCACGCTATTTGACCCTTTATTCAAAACCTCTTGGAGTTTTTTGTGAGGGTCTTGTGGCGATCATGTAAGCGGGCTTATATGTAGGCCTTTGTTACATACAGGCATGCGAGTAACGGCCCTAACGAGGGCCTTCGCGCACTTAGTGGGTCCGGACTTCAGGTCTTTGTCCCCACTAGAATCCGTAGGTATGGACATCATGGCCTTTGTACCCACGTTCATCTATATCCACTTTTTCTTGGTGGTATCATGCGGGCAGGACAGAGTATCCTCCCCGCGATCGAGTACGGGCTTAATGGCCTTTGTACCCATATAGGCTTGCGGATCTTAATGGATCTTTGCGCATCAGTAGGTAGGAGCTCACATGTTGGCCCTTGAACCTACTGGCCTCCGCTTGTGGGCATCCACTCTAGCTTTTGAGGCTGGTGGGAATAAAGTTACAATAGTTTTGCACAAAAATTTGATGGCAACTTCATACTAATATGTAGGGGTCTATACTCCCTCAAAAAATTACAATGATTTCAAAAGAAGTACTTTCTAAGATGATCACTATTCCAAGTGTGCTTGAGGTCTTTTCCTTCCTTTGTTCGCAATATGTAGGTGCCCTCCTTGATTATTTTGGTGACCTCATATGGACCCTCCCATTTCGGAGAGAGCTTGTTGAAACCAGGTTGGGTCCCTTGGACCTCTACATTTCTTAGTACCCAATCTCCAACTAAGAAACTCCTCCTATTTACTCTTTTATCGTGGTGCTTCTTAGCCTTCTGCTTGTAGTTCACCATTTTTTCATTTGCCCGCATTCTCTTTCCTTCGAGATCATCCAGGTCACACCTTCTGTTTGCCTCATTTTGAGACTCATCAAAGTATGTGACTCTGTACGAGGGTAGGGCTACCTCAACTGGAGCCATTGCCTCAGACCCATACGTGAGCGAGAAAGGAGTTTCTCCTGTAAAATTTCTTATGGTGGTGCGGATAAGCCACAATGCGGTCTGGAGCTCGTCCAACCATCGTCCTCCTCGCCCCTCCAATTTTTTCTTTAGGGCGGTCAGGACTAGCTTGTTCGCAGCCTCAGCCTGGCCATTTCCCTGAGGATAAGCGACTGCGGACTGACGATGTTGCACCTTCATTCTCACACATTCAGCGGTGAATTTCGCAGAGAATTGGGTGCCATTGTCTGAAATTATTGCTCGCGAAACCCCAAATCGGCAATAGATGTGATCGTGGACAAAATTGAGGGTATTCTCCTCGGAGATAGTGGCTAAACCCTTGGCTTCTGTCCACTTGGTAAAATAATCCACTGCCACAACAACATACTTAATGCTTCCTCGAGCAGTTGGGAATGGTCCAATGAGATCAATCCCCCATGTATCAAACGGCCACGATGGTACAACCAAAGTTTGCTCTGTTGATGGTAGTCTGGGGATGTCCGCAAATCTCTGGCACTTATCACATTTTCTCACATACTCCTGCGCATCTCTTCTCATTGTAGGCCAAAAGAATCCTTGGAATTTGATCTTGTCTGAGAGAGTGCGAGCACCTGGATGTCCGCCACAAACTCCTTCATGGACCTCATAGAGTAAGTTGGTGACCATGTGAGTTTGACACATCTCAGCAAAGGCTTGGTGAATGATCGTCGAAAAAGTACCCCATCGAGGATGAGGTATTTCGCGGACACCGTTCTAATGGTTCTAGCCCTTGCTGGATCCTCGGGGAGGGTCTGCTTCTCGATGTAATCCTTGATTTCATCCACCCAATCCCTTACTTGATCCTCAATATTGTTTACTTGAATTCGATCTACAGCAGGTCTATCCGTGAATTCTATCTGGCAATCTGTCTCTAAGTCTATGATTTCTTGATCGGTTATTCTGGAGAGGAGATCAGCTTCCACGTTATCCTCTCTCATGACTTGGTTCAGCTCATAGTAGGTGAAATTTTTTATGAGGGTTTTTGCAAGATCGCAGTACTGAGTTAGCACTGGGTTGATTGTATCATACTCCCCCCTAATTTGATTAACTATGAGCTGAGAGTCACTGTTGATCTCAATATTCTGAACTCCCAAGTCTCTTGCCAATTCCATGCCCGCTATAATCGCCTCATACTCAGCCTGATTGTTTGATGCTTCGAACTTGAATCTCAAGGCCCTCTTGAATTTCTCCCCGCAGGGTGCGGTCAGGAGTATGCCCGCTCCACTAATTAACTTGCTCGCAGAGCCGTCCACGAATAAAGTCCACACCTCTTCTGGATGCTCACTTGTCTGTATAATCTCAGTGCTTGAGCTTTCTGGGGCTTTCTCTGATTCTGCCCGCTTTCTTTTTCCAAGGTCGCTGTCCGCCAATTTGAATGATGATTCTACCACAAAATCAACTAAGGCCCGCGCTTTGATTGTCTTTCTCGGGGAGTAGGTGATCTGGAACTCAGTGAGCTCGATAGATCAAGCTAGCATTCTCCCTGAGGACTCTGGTTTGTGTAAAACCTTTCTAAGCGGGGCCTCAGTGAGTACAGTAATAGGGTGTGCAGAAAAGTAGGCTCTTAATTTTTGAGCAGATACAAGCAAGGCGTAAGCTAACTTCTCTATATTAAGATAACGCCCTTCTACGGCGGACAGTGCCTTAGATACATAATAAATTGGTTTTTGGGAGTTATTCTCCTCCCTTACAAGAACAGCAGCTCTTGCCGGATCGATGCTTGCTAAAAACAGAAAAAGTTCTTCCAGACGCAGGCCTATTTGAAAGTAGAGGGTTTGCCGAGGTATGTCTTGACTTCTTCAAAAGCTTGATGGCACGCAATGGTCCATGCAAATTCATCAGGCTTCTTCCCCCCTTTTAGAGTTTTGAAGAAGGGGAGGCATCTCTCTGCTGATCGCGAGATGAAGCGACGAGGCGGTGATGCGACCATTGAGCTTCTGTACATCCTTCACGCAAGCAGGAGGTTTTATGTCCAACAACGCTTGGATTTTTTCGGGATTAGCCTCTATTCCTCGCTGGTTGACCATGAATCCAAGGAACTTGCCCGCCTTTACCCTAAAAGCACATTTCAGGGGGTTTAGTTTCATGTTATTGTGGCGCAAGTTTTGGAAGGTTTCCTCCACGTCGAGCTCGTGGGAGTTTTCCTTTGTTTTTATAACCATGTCATCAATATAGGCCTCAAGGTTTACGCCTAGTTGGTTTTTGAAGACCGAGATTGACCATTCGGCGATAGGTGGCTCCTGCATTTTTAGCCCGAAGGGCATCATCATTGTCAATAACTTGATAAGTCTTGTCCGCAGCGATGAAAGCTACGGAGCGGACATCTTCAGGAGCCATCTGGATCTGATGGTAGCCGGAGTATGCATCAATGAAGCTCAATACTCTGTGGCCGGCTATTGAATCCACCAATTTGTCTATGCGGGGAAGAGGGAAGCAGTCTTTGGGGCATGCCTTGTTGAGATCGGTGAAACCAACACACATTCTCCACTTGCCGTTGGACTTCTTGACCATTACTACATTTGCCAGCCATTTGGGGTAGGAAATCTCCTTTATTATCCCCGCTTTTAGCAATTTTTCCACCTCTTCCTTGATCGCGATCTCTTTCTCCGGGGAGAAGTACCTTGACTTTTGGTGAATGTTCTTGAAGGATGGGTCATCATTGATTTTATGGAGGATCACGTCCTCGCTGATTCCCTGCATATCCTCCACCCTCCAAGCGAACACATCACAATTTGCTCTAAGGAACTCGATAAGGATCCTTCTCTCCTCGCAGTGAATTTCCAGCCCAACCTTAACAGTTTGCTCGGGGAAGTGGAAGTTGATTACCACCTCCTCGAGCTCGTCGTTAGGTTGAAGGTCGCTGATTTCACGATTGTGCAAGGAGTCAATGATAATAGTTGGGGGGTTGACCTGAGCTCCGTTCAGCGTTACCATTGAATATATAATCTCACGGTCAATTTTTCCTTCAATTCCTCGATCAATGTAACCTCCCTCAACCGGGGCCAACTGTTTTGATTTTCTGCTCGACTTGAGCTCCACCTTTGTGGTATGGAAAGAAAGCATGCCAATTGGAATGGGTGCCGGCACAAGTGCATGGGCTTTTCCCTATTTCAATTTGTCCTCGCCCTCTTTCTGCGGGCAGGACGTCTGGCCTTTATCCGCTTTTCTCTTTTCCTCAAGTGCTCGGAGGAATCTCCCGGGCTGGTTCTTGATGGTAGCAACCCCGCCCGGGGTGTTAAATTTCACCCTTTGGTGGAGGACGGAAGCAACTATTCCCAATTCGGCCTGAGCAGTTATGCCGAGGATGGCATTGTATTGGGAAGGAAGATCGACCACCATGAAAGTAATTTTGGTCGTCTTCTGCATGGGCTTTTCCCCAATAGTTACTTCAAACACAATCGTCCCCTTTACCCCCACGGCGTGGTTGGTGAACCCCTCCAGCATGCCCGCATAAGGAGTCAGGTTAGCCTCGGTCATTCTCATGCTTGCCAACGTGTGGTAGTAGAGAATATCCCTGGCCGCGCCTGTATCAATCAAAACTCAGTGTATGTTGGCCCGGTTAATTTTCATATGAAGAGTTAGGGGCTGAGTAGAGTGAAATAGGGAGGAGGCAATTTCACTCTTTTTTAACCCTATTTCTTGCTCTTCCTCAGGAGCCATTGGGGGGATTAGGAAAACCTTCTCCAATGTTCGAATCTGGAGGGAGAGCTGCTTGTTAGAGGGAGGCTCCTAGCCAATGAAATTAATGTCATAATCCCCCAAATCATCATCGTAGTGGTCTCTTTCGTTCCTCTTCGGGCCACGCGTATTTCGTGCCCGCTGTTGAGTATTGTTATTAGGGGCATTGTTGTTTCCCTTAACCCACTTGGTTAGCTCCCCGTCGTTGATTTTCTGCTGGATAATTCGCTTCAAGTGGAAGCAGTCCTCTGTGCCATGCCCGTGGTCGTTGTGGTACTCACAGAACTTAGCCCTGCTCCTCTCATTTGGTTTTCGAAGCATTGGGGGAGGAGGAGGAAAGTCTGAGGCTCTCATGATTACTACTCTTGGCTCGATGAGCTCGGTGTAAACTGTTTCATCCACCGTTTTCCGGAGTTTATCTGACCCACAGCCTCAGTTTTTGCCCTGGTTGTTGGTGCGGGCAGGCTCTGGGGTAGTCTCCTGTACTTGGCTTATCCTTTCTTTTGCTGAAGCTTGGGGAGCGGTCACATTGGGCTCTTCGGCGGATGCAATGGCCGAGGCCCTTTCATACATCTCCTCCACTGTTTTAGGCCGGCTGGAGGCAAAATTCATTTTAAGGAAAGAGGAGCTGAGGCCGCCCTCAAAACAGAGTCTGATGTCTCCCTCCTCTAGATCCACAATCTCCTCGCTCACCTTCCTGAATCGAGATATGTAATCCTTTGTAGGCTCGTTTGGGGCCTGCTTGACACGGACAAGATCTGTCTTTGGTCTAGCGGGCACACCTGCCCCAGCAAAGGCATTGAGAAAGATGCTTCTAAACTGGCTGAAGGATTTGATGGATCGGGGCTTGAGAGCTAACATCCAAGATAGGGCTTTGCCCATGAAAGTTGCAGCCAATGCTTTGCACATCACAGACTCGTCCGAGGAGAATAAAGCCATTTGTCCCTCAAATCGTCCCATATGGCTCTTGGCATTTTTTGAGCCATCATAGGTGTCCATCTGGGGGGGCTTGCCCTTCTGGATAGGTGCCCGGGCGATCTTATCAGTGAAGGCATCCATGGTGCGGCCACACCTCTGGGCGGCCTTTTGGTGGGTCTCCCACATCTCGTTCATAAACTTGATAAATTAGGGCTCGATTATCAACCTTGTTTTTAGCCCGTGGAGTCACGGCCTTCTCCTTGGCCGGAGCCAAGGGTCTGACTTTGGACTTCGCACGTAGATTTGATTGGGCCTCTTCTCCAACCTCCTCGCTGTCTTCTACATGCACCACACTGCGTCTGGCCGGCTGTCCGCGATCAAGGGTTGGTTCAACCCGGTTTGCCCCCTAGCTTGACTAGCAAGCGATTTAGGGGGAGCTCGTTGGGAGAACCTTTGTGACCCTTGGGGGAACTGGAGCCCTCCATTGGCCTCTATTTCGAACATCTCCATTTGAGCATCAGCAACGGCCATGGCCTCAGCGATCAGCTTGGATTTGGAGGCCAGAATCTCTTGCCTTCTCAGGATTTGCTCCGGGGAGAGTGGAGTAGTTAAGGCAGTGTTTTTTATAGGAGCTTAGGGAGTTTTTGGGCTGTTGTTTAGGAGGGCTTGGGCTTTCTCAGCACGTATCTCATCGGTTAGTTTGTGTATAGCCCTCTGACCAGGGGAGAGGCTGTGCTGTGGCTGAGAACGGGCCCCCATTCTGTTAAAAACGGAGGTTGTAGCCATACCCTTATTGACATTGGAAGGTGAGGCCTGGTTATCCTCCTCAATGGTCAAATGACCAGCATTTTGCAAAGTTTTAGACATGCTCTAAAAATAAGAAAATGACTGAAAAGAAGTGTCTTTTGACAGTCAGCTGTTTAGAACACAAAGTGTGTCTGAAAACAAAGATTTTTTACGAGAAAACACATGACGAGTTCCCGGCAATGGAACCACTGATGACGCCAAGCTTTTCAGGGTCAAGAGCGGTTCAAGGATATCTGGCTTGATATATTTGGTGGTTTGAGGTACCTAGAACACAACACAAACAAGCACCGTTAAGGTCAAAGTTGGATGTTACTCCAACTCAGGACCTCGGGTGTGTGAGTAAGAATACTGAGAGATATAAGACGTTTGAATGTCTTAGAGTGTGTGTATGTGTTTTGGGTTTAGAGTAATATGGATTACTCAATATCTTTGGAACTTACCTTGCCCAAGGGGACAAAGGTCTTCTATTTATAGGCAATGGAGAGGTGCTTGTTGATGTAAGCAATGAGATCAGCCCTAGAGGGCACTTTGGTATTTGACCACCTACACGTGTCCGCAGCTAATTGGCTATGTCAGGGAGGGAACATTGACTGTAAAGGGGACATGAGCCGTGTATATGGCTTGGTGCTTTAAATGAAATAGTAGGCACCTATCTGAGCCGCATTGAATGCGTGATGGGGGAGCCGGCAACTTGCATGTCAGAGCCAATAAGCTAACTTGCACAGTAAGGCTTGACATTAACCGGGAGGCAGGAGAGATAACCGGGAGGCAGGTATGAGCCCGCGGTCAACATCTTGGGCGCGGTCAAAGGGTTTGACGCGGGCACGGATGGAGCGGTCATACCTCCTGCGGGCACAGATCTAGCGGTCACCTTCTGCGAGCACCAATTTAGCGGTCAGGATCCCTCCGGTCTTGGATTAAGAGGATGTGGAGAAGAGCGCGATCTTTACCTCAAGGGTCTATCTGTCCGCAGTCTTGACTCCAGTGGTCTAGGGAATGCCACATCACAGGTTCCTTGGACCAGACCGAGCGTGGGCTCGGTCCAGCAGGTTCGGGCTCATCATATCCTATCTATCGGCAATCAGACTTCTCTACATCACCAAAGAAGATCCAGCTATTATTCTGGATTTGTCACCTCAAGAAAATCAAATCACTCTGTAACCTATATAATTAGACTCCACACATCCCTCTCCAGCAAAGGCATTAGCATCTTACATCACAACAGTCAATCAAATTATTTCAAGCTTTAAAGTTGTTTAGATTTAAAAAACACTAATTGGAAGAAAAAAAAATAAGTTTCCAATCAAACCATGAAATTCAAGTACTCTATTCGTGATGTCAGTTTGAAGAATCTAGAGTTCGGAAGAGAAAGCTCATTTACCCTCAATCTCTACTTCTTTATTCCATCTGTTCCAAAATAAATATCAAAATCCGAAATTGCCCTTGATCAATGGCAAATTCTGACATTTATTTTGGGACGAAGGGGTAGCAAATAAGTCATCTCCCTCAAAGAGAAGCCACCAGATACCAGGCAAGTACACTATCACCACAAATCTTGCTTTCAACCTACACTACAAGGAAAAACAGTTTTAGAGACAGCAAATTTCGTAGTTAAAATGAAGATTTCGTAGCTAAATCGTGTTTAGAGACGGATTTGTTCCGTAGCTATTCCATGGGTGCAGGTTCGTCGCTAAATTGGGCGTCGCTGTTTTGTAGCTGTTTTAGAGACAGATATGCCCGTCTCTAATTTAGAGACAAATATGTCCGTCTCTAAATTAGAGACAGATATGTACGTCGACGGATTAGCAACGGATTTTTCGTCTCTATTTAATTTGTCGTTTTATTTTCGAACCATTTTAGCGACGGATATTTTCGTCGCTAAATTGACATTTTTTTATATAAAAAATATATATATATATTTAAAAATGTATATTAATATATTTTAAATATATATTAAATCAGTCGCTTAACTTTTATTATTCTCAAATCAGTCCCTTAACTTTTCTTATTCTCAAATCAGTCCTTGATATTTCATAGTTACACTTTGCTCCTCTAAACTTCTTTTATACTCAAATCAGTCCTCACAAACTTCCACCACCAATAACCACCAGCAACCACCAGCAACCATTTACCACCGTCTAACCACCAGCAACCACCGCAATCCACCAGCAACCACCGCAACCACCAGCAACTTCAAAAAATTCAGATCTAGTATTGATTTAGATCTTGTGAGGGAGAGACATAAAAAATCAAAAAGAAAAACTCAATAAAGGTGACGAATTGAACAGCCATAGCCATCGCCGAAAATCCTTTGCTTCAAATGCTCTGTTCGGATTGATAAATGTCGCCGGAAAATAGAGAGGGAGAGGGAGGCGTATTGTGAGTGACGGAGGGCGAAGGTGAATGTGGCTGTGGTGGCGCCGGAGGACGACGGCGGAGGCTGAAGGAGACTGTGAGGGAGCTGAATATGAGGGAAATGAGAGAGAGAGAGAGAGAGAGAGAAGAGGGTTTGGTAGGTTTCTATAATTTTGAAAATGAAGAGAGAGAGAGAGAGAGAAATGAGGAGAGAAATAGGGAAAGGGAGAGTAATTGGTTTTGTTTGAAGTATTATGGGTCGTTGGATTGAATGTATTGAATGGTCAGATCTTGCTTTGGCCCATGATCCGCGTGAAATTTTGAAATTCAATCAAACAATGCCACATCATATACTTATATTTATTTCACACTATACAATATGCTAACTAAAATATTTATGCCTAATATCAAGAATAATAATATTTATTATCAATAATATTTATTAATGAATTATTAATTATATAATTAGTTAATTAATTAATATTAATATTAATTATATAAACAGTAATAATATTAATAATAGTACTGATAATAACTAGTAATTTTTATTATTTTTTATTGACTAGGAGAAATTATTTTAGACTTTTTTTATTACTGAAATTTACAAAAAGTTATCTAAAATATTTACATGCTTTTATTTGATTTATCAAAAATTTTAGTTAAAGTAGTATGCCTAATACCAAGAATAATAATATTATCATTTAATTAGTAATAATACTTAATAATAATACTAATAATGATGCTATTGTTAATTATTCAATTATATAATTGAATATATTATGGGTCGTTGGATTGAATGTATTGAATGGTCAGATCTTGCTTTGGCCCATGATCCGCGTGAAATTTTGAAATTCAATCAAACAATGCCACATCATATACTTATATTTATTTCACACTATACAATATGCTAACTAAAATATTTATGCCTAATATCAAGAATAATAATATTTATTATCAATAATATTTATTAATGAATTATTAATTATATAATTGGTTAATTAATTAATATTAATATTAATTATATAAACAGTAATAATATTAATAATAGTACTGATAATAACTAGTAATTTTTATTATTTTTTATTGACTAGGAAAAATTATTTTAGACTTTTTTTATTACTGAAATTTACAAAAAGTTATCTAAAATATTTACATGCTTTTATTTGATTTATCAAAAATTTTAGTTAAAGTAGTATGCCTAATATCAAGAATAATAATATTATCATATAATTAGTAATAATACTTAATAATAATACTAATAATGATGCTATTGTTAATTATTCAATTATATAATTGAATATATTATTAATTATTATTATATATTTAATAATAATATTAATAATAACTAATAATAATACATAATATCAAAAATAATAATGTTATAAATTAATAATAATACTCATTAATTTAATTATTTTAAATTTATTAATAATAATTTAATAATTTAAACTTCTAAGAAATATTAATATACCTAAGTAATAATTGATAGTAATAAATTATAAAAAAAATACTTATTAACAATAATTTAATCTTTAAAGGAAATAGTAATTAGTAAAAATAATTTATAATAATAATAATTTAAAATATAAAATAATATTATATCAACACATAAAAAAGCTAAGAAATTTTAAATGAAATAATTTTTAATATACCCAATCCCTTAAACATATTTCCTTAGGGTATAGAGTGAGGTTTAGACTTTAGAGTGAGGTATATTTATTTTTTATTTTATTTTAATTTTTTATTGACTACAAAATAATATTTTAGACTTTGTTAATTAGTCATTTTTTTATAAAAAGTTATATAAAAAAGATAGAAAAAAACTAAACAAATGAAAGTATATAGAATAAAAGTCAAAAGAGGGACAGACTACCCTATATTTATTTTTTATTTTTAAAAAAAAAATTTATTGACTAGAAAATAATATTTTAGCCTTTGTTAATTAGTGATTTTTTTTTACAAAAATGCATACTATAAAAAAAGATAGAAAAAAAACTAAACAAATGAAAGTATATATAGAAGAAAAGTCAAAAGAGGGACGGACTATCCTATATTTATTTTTAATATTTTTATAAATTTTTATTGACTAGAAAATAATATTTTAGACTTTGTTAATTAGTAATTTTTTTATAAAAAAGTTATATGAAAAAAGATAGGATTTAGGGTATATGATATGGATTTTAGGGTTTAGGGTTTAGAGTGAGGTTTAGAGTGAGATATATTTATTTTTTATTTTATTTTAATTTTGTATTGACTAGGAAATACTATTTTAGACTTTGGTTAGTAGTGATATTTTTTAGAAAAAGTTATATAAAAAAAGATAGGGTTTAGGGTAAATAATATAGGGTTTAGGGTATAGAGTGAGGTTTAGACTTTAGCGTGAGATATATTTATTTTTTTTATTTTCTTTTAATTTTTTATTGAATTGAAAATAATATTTTAGACTTTTTTAATTAGTGATTTTTTTAGAAAAAAGTTATATAAAAAAAGATAGAAAAAAACTAAACAAATGAAAGTATATAAAAGAAAAGTCAAAAGAGGGACGGACTACCCTTTATTTATTTTTTATTTTTAAAAAAAAATTATTGACTAGAAAATAATATTTTGGATTTTGTTGATTTTTTTACAAAATTATATATAAAAAAAGATAGAAAAAAACTAAACAAACGAAAGTATATAGAAGAAAAGTCAAAAGAGGGACGGACTACCCTATATTTATTTATTTTTTAAATTTTTTAAATTTTTTAAATAATATTTTAGACTTTTTTAATTAGTGATTTTTTTCTCTAAAAAGTTATATAAAAAATATAGAAAAAAACTAAACAAATGAAAGTATATAGAAGAAAAGTCAAAAGAGGGACGGACTACCCTATATTTATTTTTTATTTTTAAAAATTTTTTTATTGACTAAGAAATAATATTTTAGACTTTGTTAATCAGTGATTTTTTTTTATAAAAAGTTATATAAAAAAAGATAGGGTTTAGGATATATGATATGAGTTTTAGGGTTTAGGGTTTAGATTGAGGTTTAGAGGTTTAGAGTGAGATATATTTATTTTTTATTTTCTTTTAATTTTGTATTGACTAGAAAATACTATTTTAGAATTTGATTAGTAGTGATATTTTTTGGAAAAAGTTATATAAAAAAAGATAGGGTTTAGGTTAAATGATATTGGCCGGGTGACTTGCTCGGTCTGAGTGTCAATTTGAGCTTCCTCGTTGACTGACTCCCCGACATTAGTTCCCTCGGCCTCCGCCTCTATCTCATCCTCGTCCTCAATCTTTTATATTAAAGCATTGATATTGTCAGGATCGACAAATGGAGGAACCCAAGCTTCTTTTCCAGCACGAGCATCCATCCTGGCCATCACTCCCAAGTTATAATCAGAATAAGGAACGAGGTAGTGAAGAGCCCGAGCTGCTTCATCGTACCCGTCCTGGCATTTAAGCCAAGCAATGGCATTAGATCCAGACCATGGGAGGGTTCAACCATAAGACGTCGGGCCAAATGAAGATAGCCGTCCTGGAACATAGTGGCCGTCTTATCATTAACAGCATCCTTGAAGGCCTGGCTATTCTTGAAACGAGCAATAGCCTCCTCTTCCTTGGAGAGAATGACGGCCTCCAGCTCTCGGCACTTAGCCTCGGCCACCTCAGCTCTCTGCATTATCTCGTCTTGGAGCTTCTCTAGCTCAGCCATCTTAGCATCTTTTAGCCGAAGGGCTTCCTCGGCTTTCAAACGGGCGTCCTCGGCTTTCTTCGCCGCCTCCTCCTCGGCCTTGGCCTTATCCACCTTCTCGGCCTCTAGCTCGGCATCCCTGGCTTTCAGCTCCTTGGCTACTGCTGCCAGATCGGTCTCTCCCTTCCTAAGGCTGTCCCTAAGCCATTTGTTTGTCCATGGCCTTATTCAGCACATTCTCGTAGGCCGATACAGTGGCAAGCTGCAATAATGATAAACGTCAGAAATTATACAAGTACAAAGTGAAAGAAGTAAAAGTATGAGATAGTCACCTCCGAGATCAACAGCCCCTTCCGGCCGAGCAAGTTTTCCTTGCTAGGTTTATCCCGGACCAACTTCTCATGTGCCTCCTCGTCTAGGGCCCTTTGGACAGGAGCTCGGCCCAACCTCACGTGAGCACCCTCCCTTGTAAGTAAGGGGAGGCCTCTCAGGGGTTTCAGAGTAGCTATAAACTGCCAAGCTAGATCCTCGGTATCAGAATAAGTCATTATTGATTGAATGGTGAGGGCAGGAGGAGTTGGAGCATCAGCAGCTCGTTTGGAAGGAGGCTCCTCAACAGGACTAGACCGAGGCCTCTTCTGGCTTGAGGACCTTTGAACGAGGCCTGTCTCCTCGGTAGATGGGATGTCAGTTTGTATCTCGATCTCGGCATTGCAATATGGGGGCTATGCCCCTCGGTTATTTGCTTATCTCGGCTTCCCGAGGTCTTCTCCTCGACATCAACGACATCCCCTATCAGCTTGATGGGCAAGGGGACATCCCCCTTTGTAGCCAGGAGGAGTTGACGAGTAGTTGCTTCGTCCTTCCTCTGAGTGATAGCCGAGACCTTGGCTAACCGTCTCTTCATCTTTATTAATTCTTTGGGATCAACTGCGTCGTCTGAGACCATCTCGGCTTCTTGTTCAGGTGTTAGATCTGCAAATACGAAGAAGAGATAGTTATAACATAGATAAGACAAGCATCAATTTATTACAAGTATTAAAGATGAAGAAAGAGGAATTACAGCCTACGACGTTGTCCTCTGTAAGGCATTGGTCCCTAGGGTCAAGCTTACACCGTTCCCAATCAGCATGGAAGACCAGACCGGGATGGACCTTCCAGTCGTTAAATCTCCTCCCCCTATTGACAGGGATGAGAGGTACCACGCCATCCCTCGGTCCCGGCATTAGTCCAGCTTGATCATAGTAACGGTCATCAGCTTCCAAGGCCGACCATTCGAGCAAGCCTACCCCGACGAACTCAGTAAGCCGTTTAATCAAGGCCGAGGTCCACTCTGTAGGTGTTAGTGCCCTTGGCCTATAGAGATAGACTTAAATGTAATTTCATTATTCATTTATATAAGAGATTGTTATTTTGATTATTATATATGTTTGCATGTTTATTGTAATAATCGTGTCCCTAGTACTTAAGAAGCACTAGTATAAAGTTTAATGAATAATCATGTGATGATTATATGCATAGAGATGCTCATTAAATTCATGGGTACTTGTTAGAGAACAAGGTACTGGACTTGACCCGTTATGAGATTTATGTCATGGTCAAATGTCATAATTAAATCTCATATAGTTATATCATTGATATCCTTTGACCTGAGATTATCATCGTCTTCCACTCGATGAATATTATGTTTGATATAGTTTAACGTTATCTTTAACCGGATAACAATAAGGGCTATTATTGGCATGATATGATTCTTGTTGGGAAGAATGATAAGTCAAGATGGAAATTTGTCCCTCGTAAAGAGAGATGTTTGCTAGGCCACTCGCAAGTAAGATTGATGATGTACATGGCCATGTTCGAATGAATTAATGTGATTAATAACATTCGATTGATCAATTTACTTGGTAACGAGAAAGCATTGAACAAAATGAGTTGACATGGACCATGACTCATGTTCAATATAACATCGTGTGACAATGGGATTGTGATATGTTCTATGTAGGAAATTAAACTTGATATTATATTATTGGGGTAGACATGATGACTTGCTAGAGTCCGCTCATGTCTTATGAGGATCAATGTGATCGAACTCATTGCCAACATAATATAGTCCTATGGGGTTACACACATCGAACGAATTGTCAAAAATGGAAAATATGGAATTTTTGTACTGAGGGGACGACTCGTCCCATATGGGACGAATCGTGCCCAATGGACGACTCATCTCCAAGAATAGTACCAACTATTCCCCTTAAAGGGGACGACTGTATCTGAGGTCATGTGAAATGGGACGACTCGTGCCCTATTGGACGAGTCATCCCGTCGGCACTTGCAGATACGTAACTGACTTGGAATTAGGGTTTTCCAAATAGGAAAAGGTATTTATAGTGTATAAATACTGCCTCCTTTTTGCCCTAGCAGTTATACACGAAATTTGGGTTTAGAGAAACACAAATTGAGAGTTTTCAATTGAGAATTGAGAATCAAAACACACCAATTCCATATTTCTCCATAGATTGAAAGGGGTTTCAATCAAGGATCTAGCAATCCACCTAGAAGAGTTCTAGGGCGTTCAACGTGTGGATATACATAGAGGATCTTCGCAATTCAAGATCTAAAGTTTGTGATTCAAGGTTCGTTCATCAAGGATTCACAAGATCGTCAAACCTAGAGTTGGAACAAGTTTATCAAAGACAAAGGGCATCGAGGTTGGTAATTCTATTTCATCTTATTTAATTAATCATCTAGAACGGATCCATGGCTCTGGGTTTTTCGTGTTAATTTGCTTTATTCCGCTGCGCATGGACCCACGAACCCCAACAGCACTCAGCTCGTAGCACCCTCTTAGGGGCAGCAGACTCATCAGCAGGAGAGGGGAACTCCCAGCCTGGGTCTCCACCCTTATGGCATGATTTTCCCAGCCAGATACCTTGCTAGACATCGGTAGAATGATCTTCGGTTTCTTCGAATCACTCCTTATCACTATCAACATGGTCTCTTTGGTGTAGATGATTGTGAAGAAATGGTGGAAGGCAGCTTAGGTAGGCTCAAAACCTAGACTACAGCATAAGACAATAAAGCTTACGAGGACCCTAGTCCCGTTGGCTCCCAGCATAGACGGGACGGCTCTCATATCTCCTCAAAACTCATTGATGAAAGGATCTAAAGGGAGACAAAGTCCCTGCTGAAATTGCTTAAAGTAGAAATGGACGTGACTATCATTATAATAAAACATGTTTTTTCTCTCTCTCTCGGTCTCAAAAGTGGGACGACCGACGTAAGTTAATCTATACTCATTCCTATCTACTCCATACTTGGAGTATAGCACCTCCAACATGGGATCCCCAGCCCTAACTGGCTTTGGCCTAGGATGAGTAGTTCCACCTCGGCCTCCTCTACCTTGGCCACCTCTCCCTCGTCCTCGTCCTTCTACCTGCTCTCCTTCGACGAAGGCATCTACAATATTGGTGGATGTGGAGGCCTCACTCCCTCTTCCCGTCATATCTGCAAAAGGCCGAGGAACAAGAATCAGTTAAATCGTCCAAGGCTGATATCAAGACGGGGAAGAGGAATGCCCCTCCTCGTCATTTACAATAAGGCCGAGGAGGGAGCCTTACCACTCAAACGAAGACGATCAAGATGATCCGAAGCCGGGTAAAACAAATTGATGTGCTCAATCATCTCGGCTCTACTTTCAAATAATACAATAATGAGGGACAACGAACCAACTCTGTCTATCCCCGTCTTGTCCGGATACTGGATATACATCCTCGTACACAGGGGCGGAGCCAGGAATTGGCCGAGGGGGGGGCAAGATTACACGGGGGTTCGGGGGCAGCGCCCCCGAAAAATTTTTTTCGGGTCGGACAAGTAAAAAATGGGTCGGATCCATGAAATACAATGTATTTTAGTTAACAAAAATGATAAAAGTAAATAATTCAAAGAACGATTGAAATAATGTTGAAGTATTTAACGCAAACAATTTATTAAAATATATTACTCGTACAAAAAAGAAAATCAAATTTGCTAATTAAACTTGGGATAATAGGAAGAAAGACCAAAAACAAAAAAAATGGGAAAAGCCTAACTAATTAATTAAGATTGAAAAAATGTGAGGAAATTAGGAGAAAGAGAAAAACAAAACTGTTAAGAGAAAGAATAGCAAAGATGGAAGACAAATAAAATTAATTGAAAATGTAGGTAGCAGGGTTCGAACATGGACCAAAGGCTTTAACTTTACCCCTTCTACCGCTGAGTCACACCACTCACTGGTATTAATCTTGAAGTTAATTATATATATAAATATATAACAAAAATATGGGGGGGGGCAAAAAAAAAAAATTTCCACTGCATTTCCGCCGCTGGGGGGGCGAGTGCCCCCTCCTGCCCCCCCCTGGCTCCGCCCCTGCTCGTACATCCATACCTTGTCAACATTTCCCCAATCTCCGTCAAGTTCACCAACAACCATGGTCCTCTCTCTCTCTCCGATAAACCCTCAGGTTGCCCTTGTGGTACCCATAACGGAATCGAGGGCTATGGTCCCAAGAAAGAACCATTTCTAAGGGGGAACGAAGGGGCAAAGGGAAGTTCAAACACAGATTCAAGAAAATCAAGAAAGAAAAAGCTTCAAGGGTTCAACAATGGCGGATTCGAAAATCAAAGTCCACCAAAACCCTAGAAAACGCAAAATCAAAGGCGAAAACAAGAAAAGGAAAAGAAATTATACCTGTGTTTGTGAAGATGAACGAAATCGAACGGTAAATCAAGCTTGTTGGCAAATCTGGGCGACTTGAGGCTCAAGAACACGAAGGGTTTTTCAAACTTTGGGGTTTTCGCTCTCAACTCAACAAGAATGGTAAAAAGAAAAATTGAAATGTGGGCGTTGTATATATATTCACAAAAGTGGGTTAAACCCGAATCAAAAACGGGTCAACGGGTATGGCGCCCCCAACATTAAATGTGGTGGTGGTTTCCAAGACGTGTGTCAGAACATCGTGGGTCACGCCTCATCATTGTACCAGTAACCAGCATATAATGGAACGACACACATGTGAAGCAACATTGCCACGTGACACCAGTTTGTACTCTCGTAAGCCGAGAACGAGATGACTTTCTCCTCGTCATAGCCGAGCTAGAAAGTCGAGGGCCACTAAATAGTATAAATCGAGATATGAATATGGACTTGTCCGGGTAAGGCCCAAGTGGATTGGGCCATAAACATAATCCATTAGTTTCAGCTATGAGGGAAGACTTGGGCTTCCTCGTCCATCTATCTCGGCATCAAGAAAGGCCGACCAAAGCTCAGCAAACAAACAAAGCCTAAACTCAAAGGGCCGAGGAGACCTCCCTCATAGGCTGAGATCGTCTCCCTTAAGGACGAGGTGCCTCCCTCGGCTATGATATCATCAAGACGGGCTCCACTTATTTCTCATCCCTTCCCCGGCTCATCATGGACCGAGATGGTCATGTATGACGAGGAAAGTAATATTTGCATCTCGGCATAACGGCGTATGACGAGGAAAGGAATTTCTGTATCTCGGCTAGAGTCGTCAAGTTGGGATGGTCCCATCGGGACATCCCGTCCCGCAATAGATTTGGGAAGGGATGAGACGGATTATTTTAGTCCCGTCCCATTTCGTCCCATTCCTGTCGCGGGATAACATAGTGCGGTCCCACCCATCCCGTTCCCTTCCCGCGACGTTCAAGTGTAAAGGCTTGCTGAGTTGCTGACTGCTTAAAAGACTCAGTTCAAAGAAAACTATATCTTGTATTTGGGACAAAGCATTGCAAATTCAAGTTGACTTTAATGGGGTTTAGTTTACAAGACATTCCTTAAAAAAATATTTCAGGGTGATTAATTTCTCACGTTAGTTAGAACATTTGTCCAATGTAAACTAACAACGGTTTTAATTTCATTCAACTTTTTATTTTGTGATCATTACATATGTAGGTTTGCTATGGGAATGGAGAAAAGGATAATGTTTGTGGAAAAGAAACAGTATGCATTTAGTGTACTGGCCATGCTGAAGTTCTTTTAGTTTATCTATAAAGCGATTAGTATACCAGTTTCTTTACCTGTTTCAGTTATAAAAAAACATTCTTGAATGATATTTTCCATTTTTCACCAGGCTCTTGGAACTGCTGAAATGATTGTTGATATGGTCTTGGGAAATCCTTGAAAAATTGATAATGCACCGTATGCCGTGCATGGTCGCCATTACTAATAACATGTACGCAATAAGAAAGTTCTTTAGTGGTTTCTACATGATCAATGTTTCAAGCATAAATAGGCCGTGACCTTGGCCTTAGCCTTCGCCGTAGCCTTGGAGCCTAGTCAACGCTTATCCCTCCTAGTCAACGGGTCTCGCATTGTCCCGCGGGATCCCGCGTCTGTAAATGGGACGGGATGGGACGGAGTATTTTAGTCCCTTCCCATTTTGTCCCGTCCCGTCTCGTCCCGTTCCCGTCGTGGGAAAACATAATTTCGTCTCGTCCTGTCCCGTATTTCCGAATTGACAGCTCTAATCTCGGCATACCGGCGTGACAGCTTGTGCATTCCTATTCAAACAAGGACAATAAGCAGTTATAATCTAATCAGGATTGTAACCTCCTGTACCAATTCAAGTCAAATAAGGACTCTCCAACAGATATAATCCTCCTAGGATTATAACTTATCTCTTTATAGTCCAAGTTCAACATGGATTCAACCAATCCATCACTATAAATACAAGCCATTATTTCCATATTCTGGTACGTGATCTTTTTGACTCGAAGTTCTGTCAATTTAAATACTCAATATACAAACCGTGAACTTACTCTCACGCCGAAGGACCTTCGCCGGTGAAGCTCCGGCTTAGTTTACGTTTTCTGTCTTATTTTCAGGCTATTCAATCGCCGGAGTACAACTTATCACTTGAATTTGGGCTGATTCAACTTTTTGACATCATCAAAAATATTTTTATATTTTTTCCTAAAAGGTGGGTCTCTCCGTTGAGTATGGATCCAGATCATGTTCCCCACACCAGCCAATAGCGGTACACAACAGTGCAACACACACATGCACACACTGAAAGTGATTTTTTTTTGGTAAATATAAAATATCTTTTACTGCATTTCTAAAATGTTTATGAACATACCCAAAGTGTCGAAATGGGCCAAGCGAGTAAAGCCCAGTCCTCAACCGATTATTGCCACCACATTCAAGTGGGCTAGGCCCAATTATTATATGGCTCGAGGCCCATCTTATTAATCAGTCGACTTAAGTTCATTGTCCGGCCTATCAGGCCCCGACCTAACTTAGTCCGACCTTACGATCCAAGTTCCACTTCGGGTACGATCCAGCTCTACCCGTCAGTCAGGTCGACCCAACCTCAAGTGGCGACCTCGACCTACCAAGTAAACGTTGACCTAACGATTTCGGGCACACGTGATTATATTCTTTCCATAACTGGTTCCCTATTATTCAGGAGCCATCTCAGGGCACGTTCCCTCAACGTGTAACTGCCCCATAAATCACGGAGCTCATGTAGCCCCACCAAATATACCATCCACATCAACTATAAATACAGGACAACCACAACGGTTCTAAGGTAACTACAATTTTGTTATCTTAATATCTTTGTTCAATACATTTTTTCTCTCCAATACACATACTTACTCTCACGCCCGAGGGTCTAAGCCGGAGACACATCCGGCTAGTCGTGGGTTCTGGTTTCAGGTCAAGGAGTCAGGTGATCAGTCCTGCCACGTGGAGGAAGATTGATAAGCACATTTCCTGCGGCATCAGTTTGGTTCCATTGCCGGGAAGCGTGCATAACTTGACCTCGAAAGTTTTCCTCAACCTGCAATCATGGTGACTTCGGACGGGCATGTATCTGAAGCCTCACTCGGGCACGACGAAGGAAACACTAACGCCAATGCAAACACTGGAAATGCTAATTTGCCTCCTCCCCCTCCATCGCGTCATCACGCTAGGGCAACTCGATCTAATAGTGTTGCTGAAGGCAGGGGACTGCCGGATGGGAGGAGAGACAAGCGACCTATGGAAGGACAGGGAGCACCACCTCCTCCAAAGCGTCAAACAGGTCAAATGAATGCTAAAAATAGGGCAGGTCCCTCATCCAATCCCCTAAGCAAGAAGGAGATGCTGTTGGAGCGAGCTCAAATTCTAGCCGAATTAATAGCAATGGAGGAGGCAGAGCAAGCTGATAGGAGGTCGGAGAGGGTGGCCCCCTCTCATGTTTCTAACATGCAATATGCTAGGAGAGCTAGGCTGAATGAAACCGTGGGACAGAATGTCGAAAACAGGATAGTGCAGCGGCCTTAGTCCCCTATTCATGTCCCAAGTGACGATCTAAGGGCCAGCCTCAACAGGAATAGAGAGCAGGAGGCCCAGTCAGATCTGAGACGACAGCTGGAGGCTAGTCGAAGCTTGCGTGGATCGCCAGCAAGGACACAAAGGTCCCAATCCCACAGGGAAAGGAATGGGCGCAGATCGCCTATAAGAGAGGATAGGCGCAGGTCGCCACTCAGAGAGGGTAGGCGCGGGTCGCCACTTAGAGATGACAGGCGCAGGTCGCCAATTCAGTCAGTAAGGTCACCTTCCCACAGGGATAGGAGGGGCAAAGAGATAACTCCTCCTAGAAGCAACAGACACAGAGCCAACTCTTGGAGAGAGCATCACCACGAAGAGAAGCAAAGGTCAAATGAGGTCTCCCATGCTAGGGACGACGACAGGCCAGATGCTAGAGAGTGGCTATTATGGAAGAAAAAATTCGAGCAATGGGAGGCTGATAAGAAGGAGGGCGCTGGTAAGGGTGAGCACAAGGATTTCGCTCTTCGACCCTTGGCCAAAGAATTGCTCGACCGTCGACCTCCCCCAGGTTTCAGGTTGCCAGTCCTAGAAAAATACTCGGGTGCGACCAACGCCAAAAGCCATATACAGCACTTGGAGGCTACCATGTGCTTTGTCTCCCACGAGGATGACATGATGTGCAAGGCACTTACCAGCACACTCACAGGGGCATCCCTTACTTGGCTCATTGGTTTGGCACCGAGTTGCATCACAACTTGGTCTTATATGAGGACAAAATTTCTGGAACGCTTCTCGACTGCTGGAGCTAGGAAGATGACAGTCACCGATCTAAACAACTTGGTGCAAGGGAAAAATGAAAGCTCAATGAGCTACTACACCAATTTTAAGGAGATGGTCGACAAGATCGAGGAGGACCTCACAGACAGAGAGGTGATCAACTGTTTCAGGAGTGGAATTACTTCTACAGATATGGATTATGAGCTGACAGTTCGAACTGTGACAACTCGACAAGAGTTGTTCGAGAAGGCCTACAATGTGGCATTGGCCGAGGATAGAAAGGAAAAGAAGAATGGGAAAGTCCCCAAAGTTGAGGTCGCTGATGATAAGAAGGACTCAGTCAAAAATGGGGGAAACAATAAAAATGGCAAGAATAGAACCAGGGCGACTGAAAAAGTGCCCGAGGCTTTCACTCCCCTAACGGTGAGTCGAACTGAAATAATGAATATGGTCGAGCTAGGCCCACCAGCCCCAATGAACCCAACAAATAAGTTCAGAAGGGATAACACCAAGTATTGTGAGTATCACAAAGATACGGGC
The DNA here is from genome assembly GCA_022495995.1 of Adenophora triphylla var. japonica. Taxonomy (NCBI): domain Eukaryota; kingdom Viridiplantae; phylum Streptophyta; class Magnoliopsida; order Asterales; family Campanulaceae; genus Adenophora; species Adenophora triphylla. Next base: position 691,068 of record JAFEMH010000112.1, on the reverse strand, counting down.
CATACCACTGAGGATTGTATGAGTTTGAAGCGCATAATTCAGAGGATGGTCGATCAGGGAAGGCTCGATACATATGTGAAAAGGCCTCAAGCAGGCGGAGGTGAGCGACCTGCAGGTGGACATCCAGAGCTGAGGCAACCTAGGATGAATTTGGGCGTCATCACTGAGCAAGCCAGCAATACAGCCATCAAGCACAAGATTTTCCAGCTCAACAAAGCCCCACATGTACCGCAAAAGAGCTATGTCAGGGACGAGGTGATTAGATTTTATCCGAACGAGCTAGCAACTAATATGGCATCTAGAGAGCAAGTTCTCGTCATCCCAGGAATCATTGATGGATGTACGACGAGCAGACTCTTAGTCGACACGGGGGCCTGCAAGGATATTCTGTTCTATAAGACATTCCAGGAAATGGGTCTCTCGAACGAGCAACTCGAAAGATATGATGGCAGATTGGAAGGATTCACAAACCACCGGGTCGATGCCAAAGGACAGATCGAGCTAGACATTGACCTAGGCCAACACCCTTACGGGGTCATTTCCAAGGTAAAATTTATTGTTATTGATGTGAACAGTGATTATGCCGCTATATTTGGTATCCCTGGCCAGGTCGCACTTGGAGTGGTGGCCTCAATCCCCCATCAGCGAGTTAAATTCCCTACACCAGCTGGAGTCGGCTGTGTACAAGGCACAACTCGAGCATACCTTGATCACGTCCTTCGGGAAAGAAAGAAGAGGGAACTAGAGATTGAAACTGCGAAGGATACCTAAAGTTGTCTCAGTCGGTCACCAAAACTACTCGACTATCTACGATCACCAATGTGGAGGAGTCGACCTATCGCTCACATGACGAGATCATGGCTGAGTCGACACGTCGCTCTGAAGTCATAGCGGTCTATCCAGATACAGTTATGTTCGACCAAGTCTCCATAGGTAAGCTATGCCTCCAGATCGACAATAACTCGGGGGCCACCACCAGTGAGATTGCAGATGAACTGGATGAGATGATAGCTGAGGAAGCTCCCCACTTGGGGGCCAGGGAAAGACAGAGGGTTAGGGAGATCATCGTTGAAACCCTACAATTCAGCAATGGTCCAGAGCTAGAGGCTGTGGATGAGTTGGAAGCAGTGATTACAAATCCTTCCTATCCCGAGCAGAAAATTCAGATTGGAAAGCAATTGTCACCTGAAGAAAGGTTGGAGATTGTCGAGATACTCAAAGAAAGCAATGACGTCTTTGCATGGCGAGTAGAAGATATGAAGGGGATCAAGGAGGAGGTCGTTGTTCATAGACTGGAGGTCAACCCAACCATAAAGCCCAAACCCCAGAAATTGAGAAGCTTCGCTCGTGACAAAGAGGAGGCTATAAAACTTGAGGTACAAAAACTTTTGAGTGCAGGTATCATAAAGGAGGCTACACATACAACCTAGTTAGCCAATGTGGTCATGGTGAAGAAGTCAAATGGCAAATGGAGAATGTGCGTCGACTTCACCAATCTCAACCTTGCTTGCCCAAAAGACAGCTATCCTCTCCCTAGAATTGACAAGCTCGTTGATTCCATTGCTGGCCATTCCACCCTCAGCTTTCTAGATGCCTATTCAGGCTATCATCAGATCAAGATGCATGAGGATGACATCGTGAAGACAGCTTTCCAAGCAGCTGGAGGCATCTATTGCTACACTATGATGCCATTTGGGTTAAAGAATGCAGGTGCGACCTACCAAAGAATGGTGAACAAAGTCTTTCCTTCACAGATTGGCCGAAATATGGAAGCTTACGTCGACGATATGGTCATAAAAACAAAGACCGGTCGTCACGTAGTCGACCTAAAGGAAACGTTCACCAATCTACGAACAAACGACATGAAACTTAACCCAAGCAAATGCGTATTTGGAGTAGCAGGGGGCAAATTTCTTGGCTTTATGGTGTCCCAACGAGGTATTGAGGCCAATCCAGAGAAGATCAAGGCTCTAGTCGACATGAAGGAGCCCACAAGTATAAAGGAGATGCAGCGACTTAATGGAAGGGTGGCAGCCCTAGGTCGATTCATAGCCAAGTCGGCGGAAAGGTCTCTCCCATTCTTCAAATCTTTAAGGGGGATGAAAAATTTTGAGTGGACGGCCGAATGTCATTCGTCGTTCCAACAACTTAAGGAGTACCTCGCTACTCCCCCTATTGAGCAGTCCGACCATTGGTGAGACCTTGTTCGTGTATCTATCTGTGGGAGACAAAGAAGTTGCAGCAGTTCTGATTCTAGAAGAGGAAGGGCTTCAAAATCCCGTGTACTATGTTAGCAAGGCCCTATCAGATGTTGAGGGCAGGTATTACAATGCAGAGAAAGTCGCATATGCCTTAGTCGTAGCTTCAAGGAAGTTGTGAGCTTATTTCTTGGCTCACCCCATTGTGGTACTCACGAATGCGCCCTTGAGGAAAATTCTACACAAGCCAGAGAGTTCAGGTCGCTTACTCAATTGGTCAATTGCTCTCACAGAATTCGACATTGAGTATCGACCTCGAAAGGCATTGAAGGCTCAAGTCTTGGAGGACTTCTTGGTCGAGTTGACGTTCACCAAGGAAAACAGCGAGGTGCGAGCTCAGAAAGAGAAAGTTAAGGGGAAGGAGCCAGAGTCTCAGCTCGTCACTTCTTTACCCGACGATTGTTGGAGGGTCTACTCAGATGGATCAGCTACGAAGAATGTTAGCGGAGCTGGGATAGTACTGATCGAACCGTAGTCCTGGGACAATCTATGAGGAAGAGCGAGGTTCAAATTTGAAGCCTCCAACAACCAAGCAGAGTACGAAGCTTTGGTTGCAGCCATCGAGTACGCCAAGTGCTTTGGAGCGACTAAAATCATGGCATACTGTGACTCCCAGTTAATAGTCAATCAGGTCAGAGGGGAGTATGAGGTGCTAAACTCCACCTTAATCAAATACTGCGACCTGGTGAAGGATTTGATAAAAGACCTAGAGTTTTGGGGAATTCAGAGGATTGGTCGAGAGGACAACGAATTAGCCGACCTACTCTCGAAGCTAGCTACTTCAGACGAGCCACATGAAGAGCCTATCTCTTACCTTGAAGATCCAGCATATGAAAGGGTCAAAATTCAATGCATAGAAGACCCCTTGAGAAATTGGGTTTATGACAAGTGTTGGATCGAAGAAATGAAGGCGTATCTGGAAAGTGGCGAGCTCCCTGAGGACGAGAAAAAAGCTCGAGCTATCAAAAAGAAGGCTCCGAGATACGTTATCCAAGGAGGCATGCTATTCAGAAGATCATACACTAAGCCTTTGTTGAAGTGAATTCACCCCCAAGAAATCACTCAATTAATGCATGAGGTGCACAGTGGAATTTGTGGCGGACACCCGGGGGCCAGAACCTTAGCCGACAAATTGATCACTTTGGGGTACTACTGGCCACACATGAGAACTGACACTCATGACTTTGTTCAGCAATGTGACCAATGTCAAAGGTTTGCCAACCTACCTCACTTGCCTACAACGGAGCAAACTCCAGTGATCACTGCTTGGCCATTTGATATGTGGGGCGTCGACTTGATTGGACCCTCCCCCCTCCCTTCGTGGAAATTGCAAATATGTGATCGTTGCAATTGATTACTTCACAAAATGGGTCGAAGCAAAGCCACTAGCTCGCATCACATAGGAAAATGCCATCAACTTCATACACGACTTCATCTGGTGTAGATTTGGGATCCCTCGAGCTATCGTATCAGATAATGGCTTACAATTCTCCCGGGCTTTCGAAGAAGAGATGAACCGAGTAGGGATCAAACATTGGCAGTCATCTGTTGCCTATCCTCAAGGAAATGGGCAAGCTGAAGCAGCGAATAAGCTCGTCCTATCATCACTAAAGACGGGTTTAGTTGGTCGATGCAGCAACTGGTTGGACGAACTCCCCCTTTCTCTTTGGGCAGTTCGTACAACCACTCGGGGGCCTACAGGGGAAACCCCATTCGCCCTTACATATGGATCGGAAGCCATGGCACCAGCCGAGTTGCAATTTCCTACTGCTAGAGTAACCTTCTTCGACCAAAAGCAGAACGACACTAGCAGATTGATCGACTTAGATTTAATCGACGAGAAGCGAAATACAGCTTACCTTCGAATGGTCAACTACAAGAAGCGGACCAAGAGTTACCACGACAAGAAGGTGAAGATGAGGTCATTCCAAGTAGGGGACCACGTGCTAAGGAAGATCGAGGCAACATGAAGAAGAACCCAGCAGAACAAATTATCTCCCAACTGGGAAGGTCCCTACATTATTACTCGAGTCATCAAAGAGGGAACCTACATGATTGCTCACCTTGTGGTGAAGAGTTGAAGCATCCATGGCACGCCACCCATCTCATCAAATACTACTTCTAGTTCAGTTCGAAGTTAATGCAGTTTCCAAGTTTGAATTTGTCATAGTTATAGCTTCCCATTTGATGTAAGCATGTTCATACTTCAATAAAAAATCGCAGTTCTATTCGACCAAACATTATGTTACACTAATTCCAACAAGCTCGACTCTTAGTCAGCTTTGTTTTAACAAGCTCAATTCTTAATGGCTTTGTTCCTTTAACAAGTCCGGCTCTTAGTCGACTTCGTTCCCATAAGCTCGACTCTTAGTCAGCTTCGTTTTAACAAGCTAGATTCTTAATCAGCTTTGTTCCTTTAACAAGTCCGGCTCTTAGTCGACTTCGTTCCAACAAGCTCGACTCTTAGTTAGCTTCGTTCGAACAAGCTCGATTCTTAATCAGCTTTGTTCCATTAACAAGTCCGGCTCTTAGTCGACTTCGTTCCAACAAGCTCGACTCTTAGTTAGCTTCGTTCGAACAAGCTCGATTCTTAATCAGCTTTGTTCCTTTAACAAGTCCGACTCTTAGTCGACTTCGTCCTAACAAGCACGACTCTTAGTTAGCTTCGTTCGAACAAGCTCGATTCTTAATCAGCTTTGTTCCTTTAACAAGTACGGCTCTTAGTCGACTTCGTTCCAACAAGCTCGACTCTTAGTTAGCTTCGTTCGAACAAGCTCGATTCTTAATCAGCTTTGTTCCTTTAACAAGTCCGACTCTTAGTCGACTTCGTCCTAACAAGCTCGACTCCTAGTTAGCTTCGTTCCAACTAGCTCGATTCTTAATCAGCTTTGTTCTCTTAACAAGTCGACCCTTGGTCAGCTTAGATCCCTTAAACAGGTTTGACTCTTAGTCAACCTCGTTTGCAAAAGCTATACAAGTCTAAGGTCGACTGAGTTATTGAAAATCAGTTCGACCTAAGTCTTGGAGCGACTTAGTCCTCCACGTAAATCTAGCTCGACACACATGCTGGAATCAAAGGCATACAATACAAAATGATAAAAAGTCAGCTACGATTAAATGTAACCAAGCCTCCCAAAACGGGCCAAGACTTGTGCAAACAAAAGTAACGAAGTATTACGCCTCCCAAATAACTGGGCCAAGGCATTTAAATAGTTACAAAAACAAAAGATAGAATTGTTTTAGGACTTGTTCCATTACACACAAAGTTTATCTAAATCGTCGTTGGCAGTTCGATCCTCTGTAATTTGTTCTTGTTGCTGAGGGCTTAAGGGTTTACCCGACTCAGAGAAGACTCGTAGCTCAGGTTCATCATCCTCTTCCATGTCTTCAGCGTCTTCAATCTCTTGAAGAGCCACATCGAAGTTCCTAAGAGCCAAAGCTGGAGCAACCCACGGCTCACAAGCCTCCTCTTGATCTTGTTGGGCAATGAAAGCCAAGTCATTATCGGAGTAAGGAACGATTGAGTGGCCACCTCGAGCTGCCATGTCGTATTGGGGTTTAGATGCCCAGCGAGCTAATTGTTCGAGGGAGACTTCAGCAGTGGGATCAATCAAGGCTCGACGAGCCATATGGCGTTTGCCCAAATCAAGAAAATCCCTCGCTTTCTCGACAATGGCATTGTAGTAGTCATATCCTTCCTTAAACTTCTCAACAGCATCCTTGGAAGCAGTCTGAAGCTCCTCCTTCCATTTAGCCCTGGCAGCATTATGTTCTTCATTCAGTTCAGCTAAAAAAGAATCTCTCTCCTTGAGGATTTGGGAGACTGTGGCAAGCTCCTTCTTAGTCTCCTCGTGAGCCAAACGCTCTGTATCCCTCTCTACAGTCATCTCTCCCAGCTTGGTCCCAGCAGCCGTGAGGTCCTCCAAAGCTTTGTCCTTGTCCTCCAAGGCCTTCTTCTTCACCATTTCCAGAGCATCAAAAGAGTTGTCAAGATCATTTTATTTCTCTCTTAGCTCAGACAGCTCTTGAGACTTCTTGGAGTATTGGTTCGTTGCTATTTTCTCTCTCTCAATAGAGGCCCTCCAGGAACTCTTGGTCTGCTCGGCCATAGTGAGAGACTGCATTAAAGAAAATCAAGTATTAGCTCAACAAAGACTCAAAAATTAAATTGACGAGCTGAAAGAATAAGCGATTAAACTGATGAGGAGAATAAAAGCTTACCTCACTCTGTACCAAGCCAGACCTGGCAGAGAACACTTCTGGGGTCATCCCCTTCTCAGCAAAATGAGCGAGCAGATCGACATCAATGGCTCTCCTGACCACCACTTGGCCAAGACTCACTTCTGGGTAACGGCGAGTCATACTGTTAACTCCTATGAGAGGAGGAACATCACTCAACCTCTTTATTCGATCTTCCAGAGATTCTTGGTTAGTTGGGGAGGAGATCGGAGGAGGAAGTTGGATTGGAGAAATGGCTTTACCTTTCTCAGTTCTCGACCTCTTCCTCGAGTTCAGAGGCCGGTCATCCTCCTCATCAACGGCTTCATCATCAATGTCCACTACATTCAAAGGGCTAGCTCCAGTAGTCCCGGCTTCTGAAGTCACAACATTAGCCTCAAGGTTGGGGTCGGAGCTCGAGCTTGGCCTAAGCGACCTAGTGGATTCATTTCCCCCCTCAGTAATTTCCTTGGACTGGCTCCCACTCTCTAAGGGATCCTCCGATCCAACATCCTCCATTGGCACCATCCCAGCATTATCTTTGGACAACAAGGCATTACGCCTCCCGGCTTCCCTTTCCCTGTTGGCTCGGGCGTTGGCAGCTCCATGGGCCTTCTTAGCTTTCTTCTTATCAGATACTCCAACAATACGCACCATGTTGGCTTCTTGCTCAGGGGTCAGAACTGCAGCAAAATCAAGATGACCAAGGGTTAGATCGACAAGATAAGATTTCTACATACGAGTTGCGAGCTAATCATATACGAGCTAATCATTATGCATGCGAGTTAATCAACTGACGATTTGAGAGTTACATATACAACTCAAACCGTTTCTAGGCACCAGTCACAAGTTCTACATACGAGCCGAAGTTCTATGTACGAGCAAACTATGTACGAGCTACAAGTTCAACCTAAGAGGTAACAATTGACGAGCTAAGAGTTGTGCATGCAATTCAAAATAGTTCTATGTGCGAACGGTGAGTTATACATGCGAGCTAGCAATTGACGAGTTAACAAATAAAAGCAAGTAAACTGTTACCACCAACGTGCTCCCCATTGTCTTTGCAATAGTTGGCCGTCCGTTGGCAAAACTGGCATTTATCCTCAAACCTACCCAAAGCATGAGTGACCCAGTCAGGGTATATCGTGCCTCTACCAACAGGCACCAGAGGTTGCACCTCCCCCTCCCCAGCCATCATCCCGGCTTGAATATAGTTGTACTTGGTGGTTCCCAGGCGTTCCCAACTGATAGGCCCCTTATCAGCCAACTGGCATAATCTCTTGTATAAATCAAAGTACCAAGGCGGCTCCCAGTAGTTCTCCTCTTCCATGGGGTTAGTTTAAGAGTTGGGCAAAGGGAATTCCCATCCTAATCTACTCTCCACTACCACCACATGGGAGTTCCATCCACTTGCTTTGCTGGGAAGGTTCGTGAACAGTTTGGGGGAGTTGGGTTTAGAGGGAGAGCTAATCCCCAGATCAGTTTTACCATACTTAACACTAAAGAATTCTTTAAACACCCTCATACAAGGTTCGTACCCCAAGAACCTGCAAACCATGGCAAAACACACCAGGACCCGGTAAGTGTTGGCTCCCAGCTGGAGAGGCAAGGCATCTGTACACTCAAGGAATTCATTGATAAAAGGGTCGAGTGGCAACCTCAAGCCAGCTTCGAATTGACCGTAAAAGAAAGCTACTTTAGTGGCGTCCTTGGTATATGTCTTCCCAAATTGAGCCAAAAAATCCTTCTTACTATGAATAGTCACCCTAAAATCCTCCTTACTCACCTCACAAAAAATCATATATCATGCTATATCGAGAGGGTAGATTCTTCTTCCCTCTCATCGGTCTCTGAGGGACAATGCCCCTTTCGTTCCTCCCCGGTACAACCAAGTCGTCAAACGCATCTACGATTTGAGGACTTGAGGAAATTGAAGTTGTGTTCCCATCATGAGTTGCCATATCTGTACAAGAAGAAGGGGAAATAGGGGAGTCAGACCTATGAGCACATTCAGATGACCTAACTAGGGGCGACCTAGACTCTCCCGGAAAACCTTTCCTATTCCTAAGGAAGGAAGGTTTATTAGCATCCCTAACGTAAAATAGAGATATGTGGTCAAGCAGTTCATGGAAGAGATGAAAGGAGACAACGTTTGAGTCGTCAATTATCAAATCACCTACTTCTTCTCCTATGGGCATGCCTATTTCACTAAAATTCAGCCCCCACCTTGCCAAGATGGAGGCACATTCATTCAAGGACATTTCTCTCCACTCTCCATTTATATGCTTGTACACTCGATGGTTAACGGTGCAATACCCATACCAAGCTCCTGGTTCGCTACTGAAGGTCCTAGCCATGGCAAAATCAAAAATAGAGCAGCAATCGAAACCCTAAAGCAAGAAAACGAGAGGAATACCTTAGTTGGTGTCGGAATAGGAAGCTGTTGCAGAGGACGAAGGCCCAATTTAAATCAGTTGCTTCTTTGCTATCTTTGCCGGAGTTTACCAGAGTTCAGAGAGGGTAAAAGTTCAGAATGAAGAAGGATTCAAGTATTTATATTTTCCAAAATTGAAAGGGAAAAAAGAAAATTCAAAATTATTCTCCTAATTAAATGAGGAAAACGGTTTCCAAGACGGTCTCTCAAACGTCAGAGTTGTAATAATTACGAAAAATGGCGCTCCTCCGGATCTGACCGTTCGTCGCCAACGTCCTGGATTGAGCCACGTCATTTTGGTCGACTAAACATCAGAACGAGTAGCGACCTGCGAGTCACAACAATCTTCATCAAAAATTCCTTAACTTTCTAATCGAAAAAGTCAACTCAGAAAGTTGGGGGCCACTGAACATACCCAAAGTGTCGAACTGGGCCAAGCGAGTAAAGCCCAGTCCTCAAGCGATTATTGCTACCACATTCACAGTGGGCTAGGCCCAATTATTATATGGCTCGAGGCCCATCTTATTAATCAGTCGACTTAAGTTCATTGTCCGGCCTATCAGGCCCCGACCTAACTTAGTCCGACCTTACGATCCAAGTTCCACTTTGGGTACGATCCAGCTCTACCCGTCAGTCAGGTCGATCCAACCTCAAGTGGCGACCTCGACCTGCCAAGTAAACGTCGACCTAACGATTTCAGGCACACGTGATTCTGTTCTTTCCATAACTGGTTCCCTATAATTCAGGAGCCATCTCAGGGCACGTTCCCTCAACGTGTATCTGCCCCATAAATCACGGAACTCATGTAGCCCCACCAAATATACCATCCACATCAACTATAAATACAGGACAACCACAACGGTTCTAAGGTAACTGCAATTTTGTTATCTGAATATCATCTTTGTTCAATACATTTTTGCTCTCCAATACACATACTTACTCTCACGCCCGAGGGTCTAAGCCGGAGACACATCCGGCTAATCGTGGGTTTTGGTTTCAGGTCAAGGAGACAGGTGATCAGTCCTGCCACGTGGAGGAAGATTGATAAGCACATTTCCTGCGGCATCAGTTTAAATTAAATAAAATAAAATAAAATAAAGGCAAATTTAAAATTTACGAATTATTTTTACAATGAAAAGAAAGAAGAGTAAATTTGGGGTATTGAACCCAAAACTTTTATGACATAGAAATTTAAACCTATTTAATATACCCTTTTTACACAAGTTCTTTGGCGGATTTTCTTTTTTGTTGGTTTTAGTTACAAAACTTGAAATATTTAGTTACCTCTCTACGACGTAAATACTTAAACCTGCTCAACATTCCTAACTTCTTTGATAATTCCATAACTTAGAAAATATCAATTAATTGGCCTAGTCTATTATTAATTAACTTAGGCTCCGTTTGTTTAGGGGGAAATGTTTTCCAAAAAAACTTTTGCATCATTTTTTGGTGTTTGGTAAGCGCCGAAAAATGAAAAAAATATTTTTCGAAAAATATTTTCCTCACTTTTCTAAATAAAATGACTTACGAATTTTTCTATTACGAAAAATATTAACACCCTCACACACATACACACACACACCTAACTTTTCATACACCCCCCACGTTACCCACCCCACATCAACCACCCCCTACTCCATACCCTCATAAAAATATTATTTATGTTAAAATTAGCATTCGTTGCAACCACATTACCTCATTTGTTTTGAATGCTCGTTTAAGGTAAATAAGGCTAACGACATCCATTTTTTCAGTTAAATAGACATGTGTAATGCATTTGACCCATTTTTTAAGGGTAAAACTGAAAAATCATTGCAGTTGAAACAACACAATTGCTAAACGTTTTAAGTGTAAATTAATAAAGTAAAAGGTGAAATAAAATAATTTAAAAGGGGTTATAGTTTAAAATTATAATTTACAAATGACCCCTCTTCCACCTACTATGGCAACTCACTCTCAATCCTGACCCCCTCATCCCTCTTCCACCCACCACCCACGCCGCACCTCCTTCTTCCTCCCACTTCAATCGCCGCCCCTACTCCTTCCTCCCAAATCCATAGTTGCCCCATCACATCCTATATATTCCCAAATCACCACACCCACCTCCCCACCCAGATTGCCATCTCCCTCCCTCTCTAAATCTTATCAATGTCGGCGACCCAAGATTCACGTGCCTAGTATCGCATTTCTAGTGCCGGTTGAGGATCACCGCCGAGTGCAAACATCTTAGATACGCGATTGTGAGATCCCCAATTACCGATCTAGGCATATACCTTTACATGGCGATTCGGTGATTGGAGATTTCAGCTTTAATGGAGTAAATTCTTTTATTGATTTTCTTATCTCATTTTGGCTAATTAGCTTCATTTTCATTTCCTGATTGTTATTCAGCTTTAATGGCAGTTATTGCTAGTGGTATTGAGTTTTGTAGTGACAACATCAAGTATCCATGGCTTGGTTGGTGCCTTAGTTTGAGAGAGAATTTCAAAGGAGAGAGAGAGGAAGGTGGAGGAGAGAGAGAGAAAGGTGGAGGTAAGATTAGATTCTAGAGAGATAGTTAGGGAGGGGAGGAGATGAAAGTTGTTTTGTGTGAGAAATGAGTGTGCGGCGGTTATGGCTGTTACGGGTGAGTGTGGGGATAACAGGGGGTGAAGGTGGGTGGGTGGCCGGAGGTGTGGATGGTGGTGGGTGAAGAATACAAGATATAAACTGAGAGTGGGTTAATTTGGTGAATAAATAATTTATATTGTAGTCCTTTTATTCTTAATTTTACACTTAAAATCATTGTAGTTATGTTATATTAATTGTATTGATTTTTCAATTTTGTCATTTAAAAAGTGGGTCACATGTATTGCACATGTCTATTTAACTGAAAAAATATATTTCTTTAGCCCTATGTAACTTAAACGAGCATACAAAACAGATGAGTTAATGTGTTTGTAACGAAAACTAGTTTAGTTATTAAAAACAAATAAACCCTATAGTTGGGATACTATATTTGTATTTTTTCCTTAATTATAACAGTTACTACATAAAATAACTATTAAATACTCCCTCCGTCCGCCTAGTAAGTTCACACTTACTGTTTACACGTTAATTAAGGAGGGAGTATTATATTGAAAGTGTTGTGAGTGTGAAAATAAAATAGGAGAGAGAATGAGTGGAGGGAATAGTAAATTATAATGGTTTGTGAGTATTAAAATAATGTAGGAGAGAGAATGAGTGGAGAGAATAGTGATTTAAGGTTTCCTTTTTAGGAAAGAAACAAAGTGTGAACTTTGTAAACGGACGCCCAAAATAGAAAGTGTGAACTTTGTAAGCGGACGGAAGGAGTATACTATTTAGAAATAGATACTATTATAGTAAATATAATTAGATACATTAGTCTTTTAATACATAAAATATCTTAGGTCGTACTTCAAAATTAGTTACTCATAATAGTTACTATAAAGTATATGGTAAATTTTAATGTTTAACTTAATAGTTACTATATTCGGTGAATATTAGATGTTCAGTTTATTATATAAAATCACCATTACTATCTTTTTATTTAAGACGATGATTATTATATTAGTTAACCATTACTTTACTATTACTTACTGGACATTTTTTTATCTAATAGATAGTAAAAAAATACTGTAGACTTTTATATTTTTAGCTAATACACCCTTTTTCTGAATCAAGAGTCCTAGTTTCCTTTTTGTTACGTAACAGGCTAAGAGTTCTAACTTATTTTATTCCTAAAAAGACAAATAATTAATATTGATATGGACATTTATATCCTCTTATTTTTGTAGAATTAAAAAAAAAACAATAATTACTATGTTTCTTTTTATCACTTGTATCATTAATAGTGTTTTGAACATTTATATTCTCAACCCATTTGCAATTGTTTGCCCATTTTCTAATATTTTTTTAATAAGCGTGCAAAACTATTAATAGGACTTTTGATCCAGGAAAGAGGAAGTAATTTTTATTAAAACTAAAAGTTAACTCATAGTAATAATAATTTATTGTTATTATTGAATTTATAAGTATAAATATTTTGATTTATATAAAATCTACTTATATTAGGAAAAAATGTTATGCAACAAATATGTTAGGAATATTGAAAAATTATGTAACATCCATTCTAAAATATTTTTTTGTCTTTTTATCTCTGTTCTAAAAGACCCCGCCTAAGGGCGCCTAGGCCCCGCCTAGGCGCTAGGCCCCTCTCCAACGCCTAGTTCTAAGCCCCGCCTAGGTCCTGACTAATCCCGACTAATCCCGATTAGTCCCCGACTAGTCCCCGCCTAGGCGCTAGGCCCGGCTCCGCCGCCTAGCATCCGCCTAGCGCTTTTTAGAACCTTGTTTTTTATCAATTAAAATATGAATTTTTATTTTAGAACAATGCTAGAAATAAAAAAAGAATACAAAATTTTGTTAATAAAATCATACTTCCTTCGTTCCAATATACTTGGTACTAATTACCATTTTGATTCGTCCCCTTTCATTAACATTAACGACACCAATCAAATTATTATTTTTCCACCTACTTTACTTTTTCTACCCACAACACTTTCTTTCATTAACTCTTTCTTTTATTTTTCTTTAATTTTTGTGTCCAAAAATATGTTACCAAATGAAATGGAACGGAAAAAAGTATAAGATAGTCATTGATTGAAGTTCAAATCATTTAATGCTTGAGCCTTTGCATAATACACATTCAATAAAATGTTGTCATCTAAGATTATGAACAAGGTTTTACTGCTTTTTGTGTTTGAATAATTGTTCTTTATTTTGTGACAAATATAGTAATTTTTTCATTTCAAAAATATAGTCTTATTTTAGATTTTTATTTAAATGATTAGATTGATATTAAATATGATCAAAGTTTCTTGTGTTATGTTGGACTATTTTTCTATGATGAAATTGTACATTTATTTTAAAGGTGAGTATAATAAAAAACAGTTGTTTTGAAAGGAAAAAAAATTGCCAAATGACTTATGTCCAAGCGAAATCTTGAGCAGGTTTAACTCTATCCGTCGTAGAGATTTTCGGTTCAATGTCCCTTACGGCTAGAATTGATATTGAGTGGTTAGAAATTTCAAAAAAAAAAATAACTAATGAATTTAAATTACCAATAATGTTCAAAACTTATGCTGAGGGACTAAACATAGAAAAAATCAAACTTGAAGGACTGACGGTGCAATTACTCCTTCATAAACCATAATCCTTCGATTTTGCGTCAAGAGAATACGGGACCCAGTTTCCAGAGTACACGCCAGCACAAAAGAACAGCAAACAGTTGAAATCTGACGGGATACGTGGTGAAAACCTTATTAACTAAAGTGAGCCCAGACCACAAATTCGGTTACTTTATTTACTCCTCTGTCTCACTTTAATGATTTTATTTTCTTTTTTAATTATCTCATTTTCATTTTAAGTTTGTCAATTACTCCCTCCGTCCCACGTTAGTTGAGATTAACTTTTTGGGCACACCAATTAAGGAAAAGTAAGTGAGAGAAAAAGTGAAAGAAAATGTTGTGAGTATGAAGAATTAAATAGGAGAGAGAATGAGTGGGAGGAATAGTTAGGAGAGAGAATGTTGTGAGTGTAAAAGTGAAATAGGAGAGAGAATGAGTGGGGTAAATAGTGAAGATTCCTTTGTCATTTTGGGCAGTCTCAACTAACGTGGGACGGCCCAAAAGGGAAAGAAGTCTCAACTAACGTGGGACGGAGGGAGTATTTTATTATCTAAAATCAATAATGAAACCTGATGACGCCACATATTTTGGGGTCTGAATATAAGATAGGATATTTAGTGGGATATTTTGAATGTACCTAAAACACAACACAAGAAATGAGCATCGTTAAGATTAAAGCTGGATGTTAATCCAATTCAGGCTCTCGGGTGCGAGAGTAAGATATCTTAGAGGATATAAGAACCTAAGGGGCTGTTTGGTAGGTCGATAAATGACCGGATAGGATTATTAGTCCAATAAAAATATGTTTGGTAGATTAAATGCAATCGTAGTAATTATTCAAAGTACAACCCAGATAAGCATCTGAACACCTCTTATCCCCTTCTTATTTATCCTTTAAAAAAGGTGGTATTATTAATCCCTGGATTAATAACCTTCTCCCTATTAATACATGCTAATCCTATCGGCCTACCAAACGAGCCCTAAGAGAATAAGACTTTGAATGTCTTGAGGTGTTTGTATGTTTAGAGTTTAGACAATGTGACTTACAATGTCAATTTGGCACTTACCTTGTCCAAGGGGACAAGGGCTTTCTATTTATAGGTGATGGAGAGCTGCTTGTTGATGTAAGTCATGAGGTCAGCCCTAAGGACATCTTAGTTTTTGACCAGGTACACGTGTATGCATCGGATTGGGCCTACCAGTAAAGTAAGATTCACTTGCAGAGAGGATGTCGTTGATGTGGACATGAGCCGTGTATTTGAGAGAGTTGGTGCGGCGCATTAAAAGGCATAGTAGGCGCCTGAGCCGCATTCAATGCGATGGAAATAAGCCGGCTTCTGAATGTCAAAGCACATAAGGAAACTTGTTGTATAAGCTTTGGCTTTAACCGAGAGTCTAGTGAGATAACCGAGAGTCTGGTATGAGACGCGCAGTCAACATATTGGGCACGGTCAATGATATTGGCGCGAGCACGGATGGAGCGGTCACAGTTCCTGCGGTCACCCTACTGACGGTCTATCTGTCAGCGGTCTTGAATGGGACGGTCTGAGAGGATCGCGGTCTTGACTGGGATGGTTTATCTGTCCGCGTTTTTGACTCTGACGGTCTATGGTATGCCACGTCATATTTGCCTTTGGACCAGATCAAGCTTGGGTCCGGTCTAAATGGTCCGGGCTCATCAAGACCCATTTTCCATTATTACAATAAAATCTCTATACCCACTTTCTCTTTTCTAGTTTACTTTTCATAATCACAATATTTAATTTTTCATAATTATCTAGTCAAATCAAATTAAGAATATTAAATCGGGACAAAGGTAGTATTTTATTCACTCTCGGTATAAAATACTTCCTCTTAACACCTGGATTTGTATAATAACCGTTACAATATGAAAATTAAGAAAAATGTGAAAAAGTTGATGTGTTATTAGTGTTAAATAGTTGGGTATGATAAAGAAAATAAAGTAAAAAAATAATTATTGAATAATTATTGTGAATATTACATGTGAATTTTACTACTCCCTCCGTCCCGCTAATATTAGCACACTTTCCTTTTTGGGCGTCCCGCTAATATCCGCACACTCCCAAAAAGGAAACTTTATATTAATAAAATATTCACCCAACCCCACTCATTCTCTCTCCTACATTATTTTAATACTCACAACACCATTATAATTTATTACACCCTCCACTCATTCTCTCTCCACTCATTCTTTTACACTCACAACATTTTATTAAAATATCATATTCCTTAATTTTCGCGCAAACAGTGTTTGTGCTAATATTAGCGGGACGGAGGGAATATTTATTAGGTAATAAAATTAACTTTAAAATGAATTTTGCACGTTTAGATGGAAAAACGAATGAGATAATTTTTGTAAGCACGCGTGGGATGGATGGGTAAAAATATGGAGACCCAAAAACTAAGGGAGTAGGTGGCCCAACGCGCATATTAGCTCAAACTCTTAGTTTCAACTCTAGAAAAATATGGGCCCATCCAATTGTCACGTACGTGCATCTTTCACGGTTCACTGAACATCTTTTCTCCGAATTTAGTAGCAAGAATATTTATACATTTTTATCATTAAAATGTATATAAAAAATATATATTTTCAAAATGTTCTTTAAAATAAGTCAAAAACTTATAAAAAATGCGTTTTTTGTTAACTTAACAAAAAACGAGTTTTACCGTCTTCCTAATAACAACACACAGTTACGTAACCTCTCTCTCTCTCCTCTCTCTCTCTATACGCAAAGGGGAAGATCGCGTCTTCTTCGTCTCCGGCAACCCCAATTGCAATCGCCCTCACCGTCTTCTCCTTCTCCGGCAATACCAATCCCCTCTCCGATCCCAGAAACCAACCGGCGGCAGACAACACATAACCGACGATGACTTAGAGAAGATGAACTATTTGAGAGCCGTAATTAAAGAAACCTTCCGTTTACACACTCCATTACCATTACAAAGGATTTAATTTTGAATTGATACCGTTCGGATCGGGACGGAGGGGGTGTCCTGGGATTGTGTTTGCAGCGGTGACGATTGGGTCGGCGCTTGCGAATTTATTGCAGAAGTTTGATTGGGGATTTCCGAATGGGGAAAATGGTGAGGATTTGGATATGACTGAAGCACCTGTTGTTTTATAACGATTAATCAAGTGCCAGTTGGTGATTAATCAAGTGCCCGTTAGTGTATAATAGAGTGCCCGTTAGTGAATAATCAAGTGCCCGTTGGTGTATAATTGAGTGCCCATTAGTGTATAATCAAGTGTCCGTTAGTGTATAATCAAGTGCCCGTTGGTGTATAATTGAGTGCCCGTTAGTGTATAATAGAGTGCCAGTAAGTGTGTAACTGAGTGTCAATGTATTTTTGAATGCCAGTTCATGTAATTTTGAATGCCAGTCCATATTTTTTTGAATGCCAGTTCATGTTTTTTTGAATATTAGCAAAAATAATTATCAGTGTTTTTGAGTGCCAGTATATGCATTTTTGAGTGCCAGTAAATGTGTTTTCAAATGCCAGTCCATGTATTTTTGAATGCCAGTGTAAAAAAGTGCTAGTGCATGTATATTAAGTGACTTTATAAACTAACACTGGCACTTGGTTACACTAACACTGGCACTTTGTTACACTAACACTGGCACTTTGTTAAACTAACACTGGCACTTGTTTTACACTAACACCAGCACTTTGATACACTAACACTGGCACTTTATTACACTAACACTGACACTTTTTTACACTGGCACTGGCACTTTGTTACACATGCACTGCTTCGTTGAATTGACCCAAACTTCAGCAAATTAAACCCTTTTTCCACACCATTGAAGGACATTCTGTTTATCCAACGAAAAAACGAAGAGCTATGGAATCAAATCACACAGTTATCTCCAATTAATTATGTACCAATCAATAAAGTACCAATCAATTATGTAACGAAGCAGAGTTGACAATGGACATTAATGGCGGAACTAGGGCACGAATTGTAGGTTACTAAATACTCAAACTGAGTGAACGCCGGAGAACGATCGGAGCTTGGGATGGCCAGAGAAGATGATCGGAGCTTGGGATGGCACGAATTTGTGTAATTACAAAAATGTCACCGTTTATTTTGAAAACACATTTTTCCTTATCTTAAAAAAAAAACTAGTTTTTTATAAGACCAACTCTTAAAATAAAATTTTACAATCATTTAGGGACCAAGAAAATTTATTTTATTTTTACACTCTTTGTTCAAATGTAATAGAAATATTAAACTATAATTCATATTACTATAAAAAGTGAGATATAAGAGAAAAAATTAAGATGTATAACTGATCTAAGTGTTGTAATTATGAAAAGTGAGGTAGAAGAGAGAAAGTGTAATAAGAAATAGTAAGTTGATTGATATTTTGAGTATTGATGCCGCAAGAAAAGTGCTTATCAATCTTCCTCCACGTGGCAGGACTGATCACCTGGCTCCTTGACCTGAAATCAGAACCCACGACTAGCCGGATGTGTCTCCGACTTAGACCCTCGGGCGTGAGAGTAAGTATGTGTTTCGGAGAACAAATATTGTAAATGAACAGTTGTATTCAAATGACAAAATTGCAGTTACCTTCGCACCGTTGGTAGTGGTAATGTATTTATAGTTGATGTAGGTGGTTTAATGATAGGGCTACATGAGCTCCGAGATTCTAGGGACAGTTACATGTAATGTGAACGTGACTTGGAACGGTCCCGATTTGTAGGGGAGCAGTTATGGCCGGAATAAATGCACGTGCGCCTGTTACCATTAGGTCGACGCTTGCTTTGGTAGGTCGAGGTCGACACTTGTGTTTGGGTCGACCTGACTGTCGAGTAGAGTTGGATCGTACCCGAAATATGACTGGGTCATAGGGTCGGACTAAGTTAGGTCGGGACCTGGTGGGTCGGACAATGAACTTAATCGACTTATACATGAGATGGGCTTTGGGCCACGTACTGATTGGGCTTAGACCATTGGATATGCTGAGGCAATAGTTGCTTTGAGGATTGGGCTTTACTTGCTTGGCCCAGATCGACACTTTTGGTATGTTCAGTGGCCCCCAACTTTCGAGTTGACTTGTCACTAGGAAGTTAAGGAAATTTTTTGATGAGGATTGTTGACTCGAAGATCGCTATTCGTACTGATACTTTAGTCGACCCAAGTGACGTGTCACAATCTGGATCGTTTGGCGACGAACGGTAAGATCCAATGGGGCGCCGTTTTTCTGCAATGATTACTGTTTTGACGTTTGGGAGTCCGCCTTGGAAACTGTTTCCGCCATTAATTAGGAAATTAAATTTTGAATTTCTCTTTGTCCTTTCCAATTCAGGGAGATATAAATTCAAGAATCCTTCTTCATTTACAACTTTTGTTGTGTCTGATTCCTTGAATTCCGGCGAAAATAGCGAAAAAGGCAATCGGATAAATCAAAGCTTCCATCTCCGTCTGTAGTCCTCCTTCACTCGAGCTAATTTAAGGTATTCCTCTTGCCTTTCAACATTAGGGTTTTATTTTCGCAATTTCTTTGATTTCGCCATGGCTAGGACCTTTAGCTGCGAGCCCGGGGCTGGGTATGGTTATTGTAGCATCAATCGTAGGGTTTATAAACACTTGAACGGAGTGTGGAGAGAGATAACCATGGAGGTGTTGGTGTAATGCCCTAGGCTTTAGTTATGTTTAACTGAAAACCGTTATGTATCATCTTTATCGTTTATGTTTATTATTTGATTATTATATAGTTTGCATATTTATTGTAATAATTTCAGTCCCTAATTATTAAGAGAATAATTAGTATAATTGTCAATGGATAATCATATGATGATTATATGCATAGAGATGCACATTGAAATTATGGGTACTTGTTAGAGAACAAGTGACTGGACTTGACCCGTATGAGATTTATGTCATGGTCAAATGTCATAATTAAATCTCATATGGTCACTTCATTTAGTCCCTAGACCTGAGATTATCATGACCTTACATATGATGAAAGTTATGTTTGATTTTAGTCAAACGGTATCTTAACACGATATCTATAAAGGCTATCTTTGGCATGATCGGATTCATGATGGGAAGGATGATAAGTCAAGATGGAATTTGTCCCTCGAAAGAGAGATGTTTTGCTTGGGCCCCTCGATGAGTGATAATGATGAAAGCGTGTGGCCACACCCCAATATGATTGGACTATCATTATACTCAAGATCGAGAAAGCATTGAACAAATACAAGTTGACGTGGACCATGACTTGTGTTCAATATAACATCGTGAGACAAAGGGAAAAATGGAAGTGTACCATTGGAAACGTGAACTCTTACATTGTGTTATTTGGGTAGACATAATGGCTTGCTAGAGTCCGCTTATGTCTTATGAGGGTCGATATGATCGGACTCATTGCCAACATAATACAATCCTATTGGGTCACACACAAATAGAATGAGTTGGTTGAACCAAGGAAGAATGATTGAGAATTTACTGTATTTGGCAACTTATGTCACGCGACATAACTAGCCACGGCTAGTTATGTCACGCGACATAACTAGCCACCGGCTACTTATGTCACGCGATATAACTAGCCACGCACGCGTTTTTGACGGCTGTTCTCCTAATTCGATTAGGAAACATATTTACACTAAAGTAGTATAAATATGTGAGGTCTGTCAACCCTAAGGTCTGGCCGAAATTTTCAAGGGAAAATCATAACAAAATACTCTCAATATTCTTCCATAAGTTTTAGGAATCTAGCAATTCCCAACCCGAGAATTGTTCTCGACATTCATATTTGTGTGGATTACCAAAAGAGGGTCTTAGTTTTGTTCAAACAAATCAAAGACCTAGAGTTCAAATCTGAAGATCCAAAGGAGTTGAAGATTCGAAGATTTGAAGATCAAAAGTTTGTGATTACGAATCACATAATTATCCGTTCGATAGCTCAAGACCGGAAAGCAATTTAGGTTGGTAAATTCTATCTCATAGCAATTCAATTTAATCGTATAGAACGGATCTTAGGGCTTGGGTTTTGTGTTAATTTTATGCTTAATTCCGCTGCGCATGGATCCATAAAACCCAACAGTGGTATCAGAGCCCCGTTCGTATGATTAAGTTTGAATTAACATGCTAGAATGATTATATAAATTGTTTATATGTTCGTTGCATGTTTTGTATGCGATAGAATTTTGATTGTTTATGTGAAACAATATGAAAATCGTTTTCGAATTATGATGAATTAAATCTGTAAAAGGGCTGTTTTATATGATTTAATTGCCATGTAATTTGAATTGATTGAAATCTGGAAATCCTGCGAACTGGCTACCTATGTCGTGCGACATAGTAGGCCACAGGAGGAAATCTGGTAATCTGGCTAGTTATGTCACGCGACATACTTAGCCACTGGCTAGTTATGTCACGCGACATAATAAGCCAAATCTGGGCAGAATCAGTTTGTTTAATTTTTCTGCTATTCTGTGATTGTGTTTACAATCTGAGATGTTTTATGTCTTAATCTGGATGCTATAAATTTCTGGAAACAAAATTTATAGGGCTATGCTAGATTAATTCATTGTTTAAGATGCATGCTTAATTAATTCAAATGTGTTTTATTAATTATTGCGATGCATGAATTAATTATTCTTAAATGTTAAGAATTTTACTAAAATGTTTAGTTGAAACATTGCATTATAGTTTCCTAATATGTTTAGATTTAGACATTGTAAATTTTGGATTTTATGATTGTTTATGGAAACAAGTCATAATTACGCGAAATTTTAAAAGGAAACTAATTGTTTATAAAAGGTAGTGATTATGTTGCCAAATCAGAGTTGATTTCTAATTGTGCATGACTAGGAGAGTTCTGTCTAAGGAAGAGTTGGTACTTAAGTAGTCCTTGTGGCTCACCTATCTTCCTGGGAACTTACCTGGTGCATGGTTATGACTATCTTTACTGATATGCTTATAATCTACCTTAAAGAACCTTCATTTAACTTTTAAGTTCTTTATGCCAATCCATGATTTAAACACTTGAGACCACTCGGATAGTTTTGGGTGGGCTTGCCATAGCAAGGTGCTTTGATTCTATTCCATTTGCGAGCAAGATGAGGAAATGGTGGTTCCTATACGTTTAAAGTGGATGAACTTAATTGGGTTATCAAAATGGTTTTGGACCCAAGGCATAAGATGAGATTAAAATATGCTTAGACATATGATGTCTTAAATAAATCTCATAAGAGTCATATACGATATGATTGATGTTTTCTACCTAATTAGTTTAATCTTGAGCGGTGCGCCATAGCGTACTTGAGATTGAATTAAAGTTGGATCTTAGCCCTAAGAGTCATATACGATATGATTGATGTTTTCTACCTAATTAGTTTAATCTTGAGCGGTGCGCCATAGCGTACTCTTCAGGGAGATTAAATTAAAGTTGGATCTTGGTTAGCCCATTAAATGCATATTATGCTTATTAGCATTAGAAGGTGTATGATTTAGTGGGAGTATTTGTAAAATACATTATTTGCTCTTAAATGATAAATGTGTTGATATTGATATGTGTTCATATAATTTATATATTTTGTTGTAGAAGTAGCATTACATAATGATAATTGCGATTCGTCCTTATGAAGGACAAAGTTCGAAAGGAATAATACATAATGTGTACGTTCTTGACGAATCCGTTCCTACTGAATCCATTGCAAATGTTGCAAAGGGCAAATAAGGAAGCAACATTAGAAACATAGTGATGATTCTGACAATATTGCTTGCCTTGTAATTGCCATCATGTTTAAAGGCTCTTGTGAAGAACCTTGAACACATGGAAACTGCCTTTTGTTCTAGCACACCGCACAAAGGAAATGTTCCAAATGCGAACTAGGCAAAAGATATATGTCGTGGTGAAAGCTATTAATTCATATGATGAAAGAAGGAGCAATCCGCAAATTGTGTTAATGGTTGACACAATAAAAGGGTTCATAAAGGAAGGAAAAGAAGGTAAAGCAAAAGTTGCTAAACCTAGGACAAATGTTGTCATAGCCGAAGAGGATAAACCCAAAGTGTCTCAAAAGGATGCTTTTTTGCTATCATTGCAATAAGATTGTCATTGGAAGCAAAGTTGCAAGGCTTATTAGGAAGGCCTAAAAGGTGAAGAAGGGCAATATGATTGCTACTACTTCAAGTATCTATATGATAGATATTTTCCTTTCGACTTCTTGTTCTTGGGTATATGATACAGGATTGGATCCCACATTTGTTTAAATGTGCAAGGAACAAAGAATAGAAAGCTACTCAAATAAGGTAAATTAAACCTAAGCATGGGAATGGAGCAAGAGTTGCAACATTAGCCATAAGGGACTTATAAAGTCACTTTGCCTTGTGAAGTAGTACTTGTTTTGAACAAGTATGACTACGTTCCGGATTTGAGTAGGAGTATTATTTCTGTTTCTTAAATGGATGATGAAGGATATAATTTTCTTATTTTCAATAAGAAGTTTTATATTTATTTAACAATATGCCTTATTGTAATGCATATGTCATTAAATGGTCTTCATATCCTTGATGATGAGAAACAAAATAATATTGAAGATATCTATGATATAAATGGGAAATCTAAACCGAACAATATGAACAAAGCGTTTATATGGCATTACCGGCTTGGTCAAATAAATAAGAAACATATATCTAAACTCCATTAACATGGACTTTTAGACTCATATGACCATAAATCATTTGAGGAATGTGGATCTTATTTATTGGGATTATCGACCAAACCACCCTACACTAAGAGTAGTGGGAGGGCTAGTGACTTATTGGTCATTATACATGAGATGTATGTGGACCATTAAGCAGCATTGCTAGGGGAAGATTTCGATATTTCATCATATTTACCAATGACTTATCTAGATATGAATATGTCCATCTGATGAAGTCCAAAGGTGAATCGTTTGAGATGTTTTAAACATTTCAAGATGAAGTACAAAACAATTTGGCAAAATTATTAAGTACTTCGATTAGATCGAGGTGGTGAATATTTGAGCCAAGAGTTTGACAATCATCTCAAAACTATGAAATTGTTTCAAGAGTTAACTCCACACTGAACACCACTATGAATGGTGTGTCTGAAAGGAGGAATTGAACCTTGTAGGACATGGTTCGTTCGATGATGTGTCAATCAAACTTTCCTATTTATTTCCTTTTGAGGATATGCATTAGAAATAATGCGGTTACACTGAATTGAGTCCTTACTAAATCGGTTCCTAAGGCCCCACATGAGATGTGGCATGGAAGAAAACTTAGTTTGCCTTTCATGAAGATTTGGGGTTGCGAATCTTATGTAAAGAGACTTGTCTCTTATAAGTTAGCACCAAATCTGACAAGGTTATTTTCGGATATTGATTTTACAATCACAAAGAGAACAAAATGTTTGTTGCTCTACACGATTTGTTTCTTGAGAAATAGTTTCTCAATAAAGAATCTAGTGGGAGTAAAATTAATCTTGAAAGAAGTTCAAGAACCCGAAAATAATATGGAACCAAGAGTAGAGACAGAACCAAGTTCACAAAGGAGTTGTAAAACCGGTTCAAGATGCACAAGTCCATCGTAGATTGGATAGGTTACGATCCGAACTCAAGAAATAGTGATTTCGTTGCGGAAGCGATGAAGTGGAAGTCATTGAGAATGATGATCCTACTTGCTATCAAGAAGCGATGTCCTCTCCTAATTTGGATAAATGGTTAGGAACCATGGAATCCAAATTACAATCCATGATTAACAATCAAGTTTGGAACTTGATTGGGCTACCTAAAAGTGTAAAAACTAAAGGGTGCAAGTAGGTCTTCAAAGACCGACATGGATGTGAAGGTGTATACTTTCATGACTAAGGATTGTAGCAAAGGGATTTAGGTTAATTCATAGTATTGACTATGTTGAAACCTTTTTCGCCGATTACAATGTCGAAGTCTGTTAGAATTTCAATTGCCATTATCGCATATTGTGACTATGTGATATGACAAATGGATGTCAAACGACTTTCTTTAAATGGAAAGATTATTAAGGATGTGTAGAGTACACAACCAGAATAGTTTGTCGATCCAAGAAACTCTAATAGAGTATGCATGTTGCAAATATCCATGAGATGGGTTGAAGCAAGCTTAAAGGAATTGGAATCTTCGTTTTGATGAATTGGTCAAAGAGTTTGACTTTATCAAGTACGAAGATGAACCTTGTGTATGCATGAAATTCAGTGGGAGCATGGTATTATTTCTATTGTTTATTACAATGATATCTTACTCATTGGAAAAACAAGTTCCGACACTTAAGACTTGTTAAGTCTTGGTCAAGGAAAGGTTTCTCAATGAAAGATATGGGTGAAGCCGCTTACATCCTTGGCATCAAGATCTATAAAGATGGATCTAGAAGGATAAATTGGTTTGAGTCAAAGTGTTCACATTGACAAGATTCTTAGAAGAGTCTAAGAAGAGTAGCTTGTCAATGAATCATGGTACTTCTCTTAGCAATACTCATTTGTCTTATGACAAGCCCGATGAGCAAAAGGAAAATGAATGAAGTTCCATATGCTTCGGCATTTGGATCCGTCATGAATGCCATGATTTGTACTAGACCGACGTCTCATATGCTCTAAGCATGATGAGTCGATACCAATCGATCTGATATAAACCATTGGATGGGAGTCAAGATGATCCTTAAGTACTTAAGAAGAACTAAGGATATGTTCTTGGTATTTGAAAGATTGGAAGTTAATCTTGTTGTAAGGGTTACATAGATGCTAGCTTCCAAACTAACAAAGTTTATTTAAAATCGCAATTAGAATTTGTGTTTATGCTTATTAGAGGTGCAAGTTTGTTGGAAGAGTTCCAAGCAGAAATTGTAGCCTATTCTACTACTAAGGCCGAATTTTAGCAACATATGATGAGGTTAAAAGAGGCAGTTTGGATCAAAAGTTCATTAGTGTTTTGGAAATGTTCCAAGTATCACTAATCGGTGAAACTTTTGTTATGACAAATAGTGGTGCCACTTGTGCAAACAATGGAATCAAGGTCATGACCTGATCCAAACACTCACTTAGACGTTCTTCGGGAAATTCATGAAGAATGAGAAGACGTTAAAATATACAAAGTATCAACCGATGATGACATAAGGGATTCACTTACAAAGACCCTCGCAGGCGAAGCATGATGGTCATGTTAGATCCATGAGTATTCGATACATAAATGGAGCCTAGTGCAAGTGGGAGGCTGTTGGTGTAATGCCTAGGCTTTAGTTATGTTTAGCGAAAACCGTTATGTATCATCTTTATCGTTTATGTTTATTATTTGATTATTATATAGTTTGCATATTTATTGTAATAATCTCCGTCCCTAATTATTAAGAGAATAATTAGTATAATTGTCAATGGATAATCATATGATGATTATATGCATAGAGATGCACATTGAAATTATGGGTACTTGTTAGAGAACAAGTGACTGGACTTGACCCGTATGAGATTTATGTCATGGTCAAATGTCATAATTAAATCTCATATGGTCACTTCATTTAGTCCCTAGACCTGAGATTATCATGACCTTACATATGATGAAAGTTATGTTTGATTTTAGTCAAACGGTATTTTAACACGATATCTATAAAGGCTATCTTTGGCATGATCGGATTCATGATGGGAAGGATGATAAGTCAAGATGGAATTTGTCCCTCGAAAGAGAGATGTTTTGCTTGGGCCCCTCGATGAGTGATAATGATGAAAGCGTGTGGCCACACCCCAATATGATTGGACTATCATTATACTCAAGATCGAGAAAGCATTGAACAAATACAAGTTGACGTGGACCATGACTTGTGTTCAATATAACATCGTGAGACAAAGGGAAAAATGGAAGTGTACCATTGGAAACGTGAACTCTTACGTTGTGTTATTTGGGTAGACATAATGGCTTGCTAGAGTCCGCTTATGTCTTATGAGGGTCGATATGATCGGACTCATTGCCAACATAATACAATCCTATTGGGTCACACACAAATAGAATGAGTTGGTTGAACCAAGGGAAGAATGATTGAGAATTTCTGTATTTGGCAACTTATGTCACGCGACATAACTAGCCACTGGCTAGTTATGTCACGCGACATAACTAGCCACTGGCTACTTATGTTACGCGACATAACTAGCCACAGACGCGTTTTTGACAGCCTGTTCTCCTAATTCGATTAGGAAACATATTTACACTAAAGTAGTATAAATATGTGAGGTGCATCCAACCCTAATGGTCTGGCCGAAATTTTCAAGGGAAAATCATACCAAAATACTCTCAATATTCTTCCATAAGTTTTAGGAATCTAGCAATTCCCAACCCGAGAATTGTTCTCAACATTCATATTTGTGTGGATTACCAAAAGAGGGTCTTAGTTTTGTTCAAACAAATCAAAGACCTAGAGTTCAAATCTGAAGATCCAAAGGAGTTGAAGATTCGAAGATTTGAAGATCAAAAGTTTGTGATTACGAATCACATAATTATCCGTTCGATAGCTCAAGACCGGAAAGCAATTTAGGTTGGTAAATTCTATCTCATAGCAATTCAATTTAATCGTATAGAACGGATCTTAGGGCTTGGGTTTTGTGTTAATTTTATGCTTAATTCCGCTGCGCATGGATCCATAAAACCCAACAGGAGGAATGCATTTCAATTTTGATCCGTTGGGGCTTGCGTTTCACCGAGCTAACTTTGCCTGTAGGAGAGGACTTAGGTGCCTTAGAAACGAACGACCCAAGAGTGATGTCCTTTCATCTCTTTCACGAGCTTCTCGATCATTTAGCTGTGTTTTATGTCAAGGATGCCAATAAACCCTCTTTTATTAGAAACAGGATTGGATTTCCGGGGGAATCTAGGTCGCCCCTTAGTGTGTCTATTAGGACTCCTGAGACTTCATGTAGAACTGATTCCCCTGTTTCCCCTTCTTCTTGTACAGATATGGAGACTCAAGGAGAAGCCCATGCATCGACCTCGTCAAGCCCACGTATTGTTGATGCTTTTGAGACTACTGTGGCGTCGGGCAGGAATGAAAGGGGTTATGTTCCTCCAAGGCCAATTAGGGGGAAGCAAAATTTTCCATCTCGCTTGAGCATGATACATGACTTTTGTGAAGTTGATAAGAAGGAGTTCGATGTCACCTTGTATAGCAGAAGTGACTTATTCAAACAGTTTGGGGATACCTATGAGGAGGATTCTACCAGGGTGGCCTTCTACTACGGCCAATTTGAAGCTGGTTTGAGGTTACCCTTAGATCCTTTTATAAATGAGTTCTTAGAATGCATCGATGCACTGCCACTTCAACTAGGAGCCAACACCTGCAGGGTACTGGTTTGCTTCATTATGGTTTGTAGATTCTTAGGGTATGAGCCTTGCATGAAGGTGTTCAAGGAGTTCTTTAGTATTAAGTTTGATAAAGATAGTGGGATAAGTACCACCTCCAAGCCAAAGTCTCCCAAACTGTTTATCAATCTCCCTGGTAAGGCTTGTGGTTGGAACTCCTACGTAGTGATGGTAGAAAGTAGGAGAGGATGGGAATTTCCCTTGCCCAGTGCTGATACGACTGGTGTGAGTGAGGATAACTACTGGGCGCCATATTGGCACAATGATTTGCGCAAGAAGTTGGTGGAGCTTACCAAAAGGGGAGCTATCAATTGGAATGCCTTGGTAACCAACAAGAATAACTATATCCGAGCTGGATTGATGGTAGGTGATGGAGATGTCGTGCCCATGGTTCCAGTAGTAAGATGCCAAAGATACCCAGATTGGGTTACCCATGAGGGAGCTCGATTCAGATTCAAGAGAGAATGCCATTATTGTAAGAAAACTGCCTATCACTGTAAGGACCAGGGAGAGCACTTCGGGGGTAAGAAATCGACCATTCATTGTCCCTTGACCCCTCCTGTAGTTGCTGACAAGTACATGTTTTGCTCATACTCAGACTAACTGCTTGTGTGTTGAACTCGTTAGCTAGCATATGTCTTAACTCGCTGATTGTTTATTCGCAAATTTAATTCGTACATAGAACATTCTGCTCGTATGTAGAATAATTAGCTCGTACATATTTAATTCGTACATTGAACTGTTTGCTCGTATGTAAAAATTCCATATGTCGATCTAAACCTTTTTATTATTTCAACCTTGTTGCAGTTTTAACTCCAATGCAAGAAGCGAGTATGGGTCGAGTTGTTGACATCAGGAAGAGCAAGAGGAGCTGCGGGGCAGCCAATGCCAAAGAACATCGAGAGAGAGAGAGGGCGTTCTTTGTCAAGATATTTTGAAGACAGTGGATGTGGACCCTGTCAATTCTATTCCAGTGGAGGAGAACTTTGAGGAACTGGAGGAGGACCAAGCTGGAGATGCCGCTCAAGGAACGGAAGAGGTCGACGCTGATGAGGTCGACGTATCTGATCAAGCTGTGGAACCAGCTAGGGAGGCCAGCAAGACTAGGACTCGTGGCCAAGCCAAAGCCAAAGCCAGAACCAAGTCTAAAAAAGCTTCCAAGGCCAAGTCGCCTGTAATCGAGTTAGATGAGGAGGAGGAGGATGATGATACTGCCCCCCTCAGTAAGAAGCTCAGGATTGGTCCTTCCCCCGTAAGCTCTGCCCCGGATCATATGGATGCCAATGAGCAGGTGGTAACTGAAGCTAGGGGCCTCCAAACTTCTCCTGTCAGAGTTTCTTATGCTGAGATGGTTCAGGCTCGAGTGGACGAGCTGAGTGATGTCGCTCCTCTGACTAGGATTAACTGCCTGGCTAGGGAGTATCCTGAGCTGGAGTACGGCCAAGTGGTTGTCAGGAGGGCGGCTGATCAAGACTTAATCAAGAAATACACCAGCAGAGCCTTAACTCCTGAAGCTTGCCGAGCTAGGGTCGGGCTGGCTTCCTCCGAGGTAACCTTTGTAGTAGTTTACCTGATCGTCTTTATACTTCTCTTTTCTGTCTCACATCTCCACTTTACTTCAGATTGACCTAACTCTTTCTTCTCACTCGTCATTTCAGTCTCTTGCCATGATTGACCTGGCTACAACTTATTGGAAGGCTGCTGAGGAGCAGGAGAAGCTAGCCAAGTCCATGTTGGCCAAAAAGAATGAAGAAATGAAGAAGATGGAGGAAGAGAATGCCAAGGTGGGGGAGCTGAAGGAGGCCAATGCTAAGTTGAAGGAGGAATTCGAACAGCTGAAGGAAACCCATTCTGACTTAGACAACTCGTATGATGCATTGAAGCTTGTTAAGGACAATGAAATAAAGGCCAAAGAAGAAGCCTGGGGCCAGTTGGGAGAAGCTAACAAGGAGCTCGCTTCCCTTAAGGAGGAAAAGAAGAAGCTAGCTGCTGATCTTGAATTGGCGACTCAACAGTTGGAGGAGGTGCCAGTTACTTTGGCCAAGAAACAGGAAGAGCTGGATGTTGTTCGAGCCCAATGGGAGGTGGACCTTTCTGCTGATGTCAAGACTGCTAAGGAAGATGCCGTCAAGGCCTATAAGGACAGTGACGAGCTCAACAACTATATCACTGAAGAAGCCAGGGGATTCTACGAGGTGGGCCTGAGACATATGGCTCGACGTATCATAGTGGATCCCTCTGTCAACATTTCTGTCGAGCAGTTAGCTAAATGGGCCTCAGAGGATCAATACAATACAGCAGCTCGTCAAGGCCACTCCTTGGTGCCATTCAATGATAATGACCTGGAGCTTATAAATAAAGATGATGAAGCAGCAGAGGCAGCACCTTGGGATCCTCCTGCTATTGAAAAGGTTAACTTCAACACTATCTTGGCTGAACTCGAGGAGCCTGATTCACCGGCCTTTGATGGTGATACTCCGAGGCATGGGTTTTCAGAATCGGGTAAGCCAATTGGCCCCCAGCAGCAGGAAGAAATGGTAGATGATCAGGCGGCTACCAGTGGTCAAGTTGAAGGTGATCCCACAAATTGAACTTTATATGTAACGGTCGTATAACGAACAAGCTCCAAACACCTTTTATTTTTTGGTTTTTTGAATACTTGAATGTCTTGGCCCTATTTTTTGGGAGGCATAGTAATTTTGTAAATTTATTTGCCTAAGTCTTGGCCCACTTTGGGAGACTTACTCATGTTTAATCGTAGCTGACTTCTCTTTATTGTATGTTGTATGCTTTTGATATCAGCATATAGGTGTCGAGCTAGATATAGTAGGGCAAATGAGTTGCCCCAAGACTAAGGTCGACCTGTCCTGTGTTGGTTCTGTCGACTTCAGACTTGTATAGCTTTTGGAAACAAGATTGACTAAGAGTCGATCCTGTTCATGTCATCAAAGCTGACCAAGGGTCGAGCTCATTAGAATGAAGTCGACCCTAGGTCGGACTCGTTTTAATGTGTAAAGCTGATTGAGAATCGAGCTAATTAGAACAGACTGACTAAGAGTCGAGTTTGTTAGAACGAAGTCGACTAAGAGTCGGGCTTGTTTAAATGAACTAAGCTGATTAAGAATCGAGCTTGTTAAAACGAAGCTGACTAAGAGTCGAGCTTGTTAGAACGAAGTCGACTAAGAGTCGGACTTGTTTAAATGAACGAAGCTGATTAAGAATCGAGCTTGTTAAAACGAAGCTGACTACGAGTCGAGCTTGTTGAAGTTAGTGTTACACAATGTTAGGTCGAACAAAGGTGCAATTTTTATTGAAGTAGGGAAACGTTTACATCAATGGAAAGCTAGAACTATGACAAGTTTCAATCTTAGGAACTGTAATAGCCTTGAACTGAACTATAGCTCTGAACTTTAGAAGTAGTACTTGATGAGGTGAGTAGCGTGCCATGGGTGCTTCAGCTCTTCACCATCAGGATGAGCAATCATGTAGGTCCCCTCTTTGACTACCCGAGTAACTATGTAAGGACCTTCCCAGTTAGGAGATAGCTTGTTCTGCTGGGTCCTTCTTCCTGTTGCCTCGATCTTTCTCAACATGTGATCTCCGATTTGGAATGACCTGGCCTTCACTCTCTTGTCGTGGTAACTTTTAGTCCGCTGCTTGTAGTTGACCATTCGAAGGTAAGTCGTATCTCGCTTCTCGTCAACTAAGTCCAAGTCGATCAATCTGTTGATATCATTCTGCTCTTAATCAAAGAATGTCACTCTAGCAGTAGGAAATCTGAGCTCAGCAGGTGCCATGGCCTCTGATCCATATGTGAGAGCGAATGGGGTTTCCCCCTGTAAGTGCTCCAATTTGAGTTTGTTAGTATTTTCGTTAGAAAATTAACGAAAGTTTTAACATTCCTAACATTTCTAACAATTCCTAACATTTCTAACCAAGTAAGGGTAGATTAGGGATTGCCATTTAAAGATAAACCAAAGAAAGAATCTCAAAAAGCAAAAGAAATAGAAAAAACCCGAATTAGCAAGCTGAAAAACATAATCAGTTTGATTTTTTTTGAAAATATTCTTTGTGTCCAAAGCCTGCACCTGCAATTAATGAATAGTGCACGCTGCAGGTCTTGTCCGCGCGGAGGGTTTTGTCATTTCCAGAGGGCTATAAATTGAGGCCTTCAGTCTCAAAAATAAAGAAAAAAAACAACACATTTCACAACTGCACCTTGGCGAAAATAGGGAGAAAATAGTGAGAATTCACTAGAATTGTCACTCTTTTCTTGATTATCTTCCCAAATCACCCCACTCACTCTCAAATTCAAACCCTAAACACATTCAAGCCTTGAATCCATTCAACACAAACTCAAAAGAAGATAGGTATAACCTCCCTCTTCTTACCCTAAATCTCTCATCCATGCATGCATTTTCAAACTCCAAGATGTAGTTTGTGCATCTTCTTGCCCTAGATTCAAGAAGATCACCATGGAAGTTCATCTCCATGGTTGATCTTCTACAAGGATCAACATTCTCTTCAAAGTGCTCTTACTTACTTGCAAATGCATTTTCAAAACCCTAAAAATCATTTTCATACATCAAATCTTATTTTCAAAGGATAAAATCCCCCTTCCCAAGCAAATGAAATGCTTAAGTCCTAATGTACCCCAAGGATGGTTTGATATAGTAGATCACCACTAAAATGTCTAGTGACTACTAATCAAAACCTAGGGAAATGGGGACAAGCATGGATGCCAAACCCTCTTTTAAATCATGTTTTTCTTCTTGAGAAGTTGTTGTTCAGTAGCAATTTTCTAAGACCTCAGTCCATGGTCTATTTTTTTGGACACAGAAGAACTTGGAATTTGGTGTTGACTACAAAATACTTTTTGTAGCCAACATCCAGAGATTTCCAGACATATTTTTACTTTAATTTTTGCGTGAGTAAAACTCCTTTTTCAAATTTTCTTTTAAAGGTCAGTTCCTCAGTCTCTGGAAGTCCAGATTTCATATCTGAGATTTCCAGAAGGTTTTGGATCCTCAAATCATCTCCAAAATGAAAAGTTCTTTTACAGAAACATTATTTATGGTGTTTTGAACATTTTTCATTCTCGGACTTTTCCCAGATTCTGGAGTTTTCAAGCCCTAAAGTCCATTTCAAAATCAAGTGTCCACTGCCCTTTTCATTCTGGCAGAAATGGTTTTCAACTTCCAAAAATCTTTTGAGTACCAAATCTCAACCCAAAAATCATACCAAAAATCATGGGATCTGTCCAAAGTCTAATAAAGAATTCCCAATTTTTACTTTTCTCAGTTTCAATTTATTTTGGCCAAAGTAACACACATACTCACACACACACAAATGATTTTGAATGTTTGGAAGACTCGTTTTACGAGGCATTCCGGGTGAACACTAACGTTCTTCCCGGCGTGTAACGTGACCTCCGAACCCAAATCTCTCATTCCGGGCATTTTTCAAAGTTTTGTCCCTTAAAACAAAAATGGCGTGGCGACTCCGTTTTTCTGGTTTTTATTTGGTTTTCAAAGAAACGAAAAATCGAATATTTCCCGCGAGTTTGGAAAATTTCAACATCGTCACAGTGGCGACTCCGCTGGGGACTTATGAGCTTTTAAAAAAATGATATTTGGTATATTGGTGGAAACCATTAAACTTCCCGTTATTGCCTCCTAACACGAGTCGGGGATAAATTGTGGTTTAACAATCCCACGTACCGGTATCATTGTTTTCAAAAAAAAAAAAAAAAGCTTTTGAGGGTCAAGCTTCCGTCCCGGCATTTAAAATCATTTGTGGTGTGTGTCGATTTTTCACATTTTCGTGTTGTTTTGGCCGCCTCGAAAAAGTCAAAGTTTTGACTATCGGATCCGTTGCTTTGAATTTTGAATTATGTGCTTATGTGTGCATTTACTTTCAAAAAAAAAATTCAAAAAAAAAGAAAAGAGTTTCAAAAAAAAAAAGAAAATTTTCAAAAAATAAATCATGCATCATACTTTTTAAGACACATGAAAAATTTCTATTTTACTCAGAAAAAGAAGATAGACTGCTTGCACACTACGCGCACGTGACCGTACACTGCACACTACGTCCCTAACCCGGGGAAATCCTTGTCGCGGCCCGTTTGGTCTTATTACGCCTCTCGGTGTAAGCACAGGACTACCCAAACATCTCATGGAGCCTCGTGTCGACCATGCACTTGTCCGTGACACACTTTGTCCGAGACCCGGTTGGTTTTTAGTCTGGTCTGTGTATAGACCTTTCCTTTCAAGCCTTTGTCGGCACACCGACTCAATATCTTTCGGGGACCCTAATCAGTCGAAGTCATGCCGGTTTTCCGCCGCAGACTTTGACCAAGATATTGACCGGCGCCTTGACTTCGGCTCTGACTGGCACAAATTATACACTGACTCCCAGCTCTGTGCATACTTTGAACGGGAAACAACCCGAAAAATAGCAAAGGAGTGGAACCTGGAAAATTGATCCATGCAGTCGTACGGCTCAATCCTCCTTGGATTCTGACCGGGCGACCTCAGTGGCAATTCCACCGGGAAAAATCATAGTTAATCACGGCGATCCCTAGCGGCTTGGGGCTATTGGCTCCATGACTAGGCTGGGGCTCCCGAGAAAAATTTACGTGCTTACGTGTTGCATTTTCCCGTCCCGAAAATCATTCCTTTAAAACACATTTCGAAAATCTCTGTTTTAACTCAAAAAGGAACATTTTTAGGAGACCGCACACTACGCGCACTCCGATATATCCTCGTACACTTTGCACGCACGTCCTTCAAACCCGAGGGTGGTTCCACTGCAGCCACGGACAGCCTTTACGATGCTCCGGGCGCGCACGGAATCATCCCAACCTCCCCATGGCAGCCAGTGTTGACCAATGCACAGTCCGTGTCACACGTTTCAAAAAACCGTGACTTTTTGGTTGGTTTTTGGTCTAGTCCGTGTCATATAGCCCAGTTACATACCCTCGTAAAGGTCAAGCCTTAGTTCATAATGGAAGCCAAGATTTTCGCTCAAGCGGAACTCTGCCAAAATTCCGACAAGGAAAAATTGGCGAGATCTTGACTCCGACATTGACTTTGACCTTGACCCGCACGGAATGCGTAAGAGTCAAGACCGAGTCTTTGCCAACAAATCAAAAGATCTTTCAAGCGAAGCTCTGCCAAAATTCCGACAAGGAAAATTGGCAAGATCTTGACCCGGCATTGACTTCGATTCTGACTCACGCCCGACGTATGCAACGAAGTTCAATGTGACACTGTGTCATCCGGCTTTTACCGCCCGACCCATGCCTATTATCTTCTCAGACATTACCGAAAGTCAAAACGTTATTCGCTCAAGCGAAATTCTGCCAAAATTCTATCAAGGCAGAAAGACGAGACTTTCCCGGTATTGCCTTGACTATAATCCGCATCGCTCGTGCGTTGAAAGTTCCTATGACCCGCTAGACCCGTTAGGAGCGTTCTTTACTCTCGGTCGGTGGGATCCGCGTGCCCTATAGGACCCTCGCCCGGGGCTATCCACCCTGGGAGGTCGAAATACAGGTGGAATACGAGGGGCTTATAGACGTAGTGACGGAACCCACTGATCCAGGATCTAGAGTAGTTGCGAAAAAGAAGGGAAAATCCCCTTTTCCAACCAAATAGATATTAATAAAAGACAACATTTTTCGATAAGAAACCGGAAGATTCTAATTTGCATATTGCCCGAGCCTTCATCCTAAACACCTACCCCGAGTCTAAACCTTTCCTATCCCTTTCCCATTGCGAGAAAGAAGTGGGTGAGAACACCGGCCGCCGACTTGTTAGCGCGTAATTCTCAGACATGCCCGCTGTAATCCTCGGTTGGTCGACCCGCAGAGTCGAATGTCCGATTCAACAGAGAACAAAGACCGGTTTGGGTAACCTGATGACTAGGGAAGAAGAGCTAGCCTATAGCCAATCCCCTCCTCCATCCACATATGATCCATTGCCAAAGACTGTCCCTTTCAGCCTTTCCCCAACATCCCAAGCCGTCGGGGTCCCGACACCCTTGCAGCCTTTGCATTTCCCCGTGGGACTCTTTCCCACCTTTCAGCCTAATCCAAATCTCCTCACCCTGAAATCCCTGTGCCACCCTGACCTCTCTAATTTCGTCAACGCCTGTGAATTTGCCTATCTCTCAGACAGTGGTAGTGAAGAATCGCCGGAAATGAGAATAGGAATGGATGGATTTACGTGATGATGACAGCTCAATAGAAGGAATGGACTTGGAGTCGGGAAGTGAAACCCAAAGGGCAAGATGAGGTAGAAAACCATGCACTGAATAGGGGATGAAATCACTTCAAAGTGTATTTGCAGCCTGTGTGAAGGCTCGGAAAAGGAAAAGGATGCTAGCTTAGATGAGGCAGTATATGAGTCCTACATCCTAGAGTTCAATACTCCTTACAAAGACTTGGTCGGTGAATGGAGCGACCTAATTGAAGCCCTAGCTGAAAGAGGAAAGTGGGCTCCACCCGCCGATCTGGAACACGTAAGCGTCGCCGAAGCCAAACTCTCATCGTGAAGAGTAGACTCTGTTACGGTGTTAGTAGTCACTCCCGAAACCCGGTGCGAAGAAGAGTGTATGGATGCCCCGGAAAGAGTCTTAAGTCTCGAGGCGACCCCACCCCCTTTATGTCCCATGATGACAACGATGTTTTCTTGGTAATTCCCAAGTCGAGGAGGAGTCCAAGATACCTCTTATATGGCGTCAAGTATCCCGACTCGCTTTTGCCCTCATTGGTCATCAAAGTCAAGACGAAAGTTCCCACGAGAGTTACCGCAAGTGATACCGATGAAGACACAAATAAGTGCCGGAAGGAACA
Source organism: Adenophora triphylla var. japonica (assembly GCA_022495995.1). Lineage (NCBI taxonomy): Eukaryota > Viridiplantae > Streptophyta > Magnoliopsida > Asterales > Campanulaceae > Adenophora > Adenophora triphylla. Next base: position 653,736 of record JAFEMH010000112.1, on the reverse strand, counting down.
AGAGGAGTGGTTAGCCCGTAAGCCAAAAAGCCCGTAAAACCTTCCCGACAAGAAGAACAGTAAACCCGCCATGAGGTTTGACCCCGAGAAATCCTTATTGATGATGGAATTTCTCACTTCGTAAAATGTTTGGCCAACGTCAAAGATGCCGTCGAAGGCTAACCCCTAGAGAAAGAAGGGACATGCTTGAGTGATGAGGAATGTGATCCCACTCGTTGAAAAAATTGTTAGGTCCGGATGAGAAAGCCATTCGCTGTGCTCCAAACCCCGAAAGTGATAACTCCCGTTGCATGCCGACTTTGAAAAGTTTGAATGAGACTGTGAAGGCTCTAAACGGAGAAGGTAAAGCCGAAACCACCCAATTGCTAAGCCAATCGAGAGTCGAACCCCGAGAAGGTCGAAAGCCGTTAACTTGGGATCGGGTTCGAGAAGCGCCTATGCCTCCAGAGTGCCGTTAATCGATTAATCGCCAGATTGGCCATACGCCGCAAGAGCCCGCCTCGACTTTGAAAGAGCTAACGTAATCCTCCAAAGAGGAATGATGACCCGGAAAAATCTAATGTCTATGTGATGACTCGGTGCGGACAGATGAGTATTGAGCAGCCTAAGGGTGACAAAAGGAATGCCATCTCGAAGCCAAAGACAGATAAGAGGCCTTATAAGCCGGAAGTAGAGAAACCAGACTCGACAAAGAGGATCCAGTGTTGACTCGCTTGAAGTGTACCCAAGCCAATATCTCCTTGTGGTCCCCGTTAACCTCTTCATACCCTCATAAGTTGAAGCTAGAAGAAAGTTTGGCCAAGACCATGGTGCCCATAGATGTCACCCTGCATGAGGTCGTCCAAATGATTGGAAGTATCCATTACGGAAACATCATTACCTTCACCGACTTGGACCTCGCCAAAGTATGGGGCTAGTCATAACGAACCTCTTTACATCACGCCCAGCTTAGAGGAGCGTCGATTGCCACGGGTATTAGTCGATGGAGGGTCTCGCAATGAATGTCTTGCCACCAAGATGATGGACTTATTGGACTTGAAACCAACATTTGAAGCCTTCTAGTCGACTATTAAGGCTTATGACTCCACCGCACGATCGCTTTGGGGATTGCTACTCTCAAGCCGTGGTTCGGAAAAAGGTCATGGACGTTGATTTTCAAGTGATTGATATTCCGATTTCATTTATCGCTCACTGGGACGGCCCTGGGATCCATCGATAAATGGGGTAGCCTCTACTTTGCACCAAGGCGTCAAATTTCGCCAAATGATGGCACTATCACCACCATTTACGGAGACAGTTGTCACGGTAGAAGGAACCAAAGACTGGAGATATCCCGATATTGGAAATCAAACATGATGATGAAGGGCCGGGCATTGACGTGTGATTCTCCGTAGCTCCTTCCAAAGCACAAGTGTGTTGCACCGACCTCACCACTACTTCCGATAAAATCCCTCCCCGCCATGAGAATGATGAGAAAAATGGGTTATCTTCCGGGACTTGGATTGGGTAGAAGACTTGTGGTCGCAATACCATCATCGATGTAAAGGAACAGACTACCGTATACGGCTTGGGGTACAAACCGAATTCTCGAATGGCGTAAAAGCTAAAGGGGTCCAAATTCATCCCTACGCTTTATCCCTAACCCATTACTTTACAAAAGGCGGGACACAATACGATAAAAGTGATCACCGCATCTCCTTGCGTAAAACCCTTCTCGGAAAATCTTGAGAAAATGAGGGGAAAGCCGCCCAATCCTCGTTCGAAGAATGTTCCTTGACTTGCCGTACATTCCCGGGGCTACCACTACCGTTCGTAACGAGTATGTCTTCAAAGGGAACTCGACACACAAAGAGTCAAGATCCAGGGTAATGGACTTCTCCGCCTTCGAGTTAGCTCTTCCGAAGATCGCCAGATAGAAGCCGGTAGTGAAGACAAAGTGAGTGGGGCTTGCTACGCTTGTTTGATGAAGAAGCACGTATCCCGCATTTGATCGACTTCAGCTCGATGATGAGATAGTTGCCGTAATTGGAGACGGTGGTGAAAATCCTTTTGATCCCCGCACTTTGGTAACTAAGACAGAGATGCCGTTGAAGAATTGGGAGACGTTCTCGTGGCCAATAGCCGCCGACAAAGAAATGATCGCGGAGCTTGGATTGGTACCCCGTCCTTCTCAACCTGGGCCGTGTCAAACACCCCGTTGTCCATACAATGAGTCAGAATCTTTGAATTCCAGTCCCTTCCGAGTCATCCGAAGGCCTCACGCCCGAGGACTATCAAAATGTAATCGATGTCATCTTTCCCCTTATTTTGAATGAAATGACAGATCTTTCGAGTATCCTCTTATTGCCAACTTAACAAATGATAAATTAACTCAAAACTTAACAACAGCTTAATAATGAATCATTTGAACAAGATGCAAACACACTAAATGAACAATACATTAAAGAAATCTTTAAGGTGTTTCGTAAAAGAGGAAAACCGGGCCCAAGCCGCGAGGAGGTTTTGACAAGTGTGAACTTGGGTACCGTCGAGGAACCTAAAGAGACACGAGATCGGAAACTTCTTCCGTGGGGTTGAACGGGACAGCACCGATCGATCTGCCTTTCCGTGAGAATACGTCGACGTGTTTGCATGGTCATACAGGATATGCCGGGGCTAGACAGCTTCAATAGTAGAGCACGTAATCCCTCTAGCACCGCATGCTAAGCCAAGAAATGTAAACCGAGGAAGATCAAGCTTTAATGGTCTCTACAGTCAAAGAAGAGATTGAGAAGCTACCGCGGGTAGGATTCATCGTAGTCATCGAATATCCGACATGGTTATCCAATATTGTGACCGTCACCAAGGCCAATGGGAAGGTGCGCTGCCGTGTGGATTTCCGAGATCCGAACAAGGCCAGCCCCAAGGACGATTACCCTTTGCCAAACATAGACATCCCGGTGGACTCCACCGCCAACTACGAAGTCAAATCCTTCGTTGATGGCTTTGCAGCTACAACCAGATCAAGATGGCCGAGGAAGACCAAGAAAAGACAGCCTTCACCACACCGTGGGGAACTTACACATACAAAGTTGATGCCATTTGGGCTTAAGAACGCCGGGCTACTTACCAAAGGGCAGCGACCGCGCTTTTTCATGACATGATCCACAAGGAGATTGAGGTCTATGTAGACGACATGATAATCCACTCCAAAGGCGAGGATGGGCAGCACTTTGTTGACTCGCGGAAGTTCTTTTGAGAGGCCGAGACAACATTCCATGAGACTAAACCCCGCCAAAATGCACCTTCGGAGTGACAAGGGGAAAAGTGCTTGGGTATATGGTCACGGAGCGAGGTATTGAAGTTGACCCCCAAAAGATCAAAGCCATTATGGATATGAGGCCACCTCGAACCCGCATTTAAGTCAAGAGCTTTATGGGAAAACCGCAAAGACATCGCCGTTTCGTCAATCGCTGACCACTATGTGCGAGCCCATCTTCAAGCTCATGAAGAAGAACGTAGACACGTAATGGACCGAAGAATGCCAGGATGCTTTTGACCAGATTAAGGCATACTTGGTACATCCTCCAAGCTATGCCCCCACATAGACGTAAACCTCTTCTCGCTCTATCTCACCGTCACCGATACGGGGCTGGGGCTATGCTTGCTCAGAGAAGAAAGACTCTCGGGTAGAGAATGCCATTTACTTTGTCAGCCGGAAGTCTGCAGGAAGTGAGCTCAATTACTCAAAGCATGTGAAAAGACTCGTGCAGACTCGGTCCGGGTAGTCGGCAAGTTGAAGCATTATATGCAAGCCCACCCCGTGAATTTGGTCTCAAAAATGGACCCCATCAAATACATCTTTGATAAGCCTTCCCTCTCGATGCGTCTAGCAAAGTGGTCCTTCTTCTTAGCGTAATACGACATCAACTATGTGACCGTAAAGGCCATCAAGGGTCAAGCGTTGTCGACCACCCGGCAAACTTCCCCAAGAATGAGGACAGAGGGCCCGAACCCCAATTCCTGATGAAGGGATCTTTGCAATCGAGCCCGAAAACCGATGGCAATTATTCTTTGACGGAGCCGCTAACAAAAGAGGAAACGGTATCGGGATGCTACTGGTCGATCCGAAAGACGAGCATACACCTATAGCCCTCAAGTTGAACTTCCCTGCCACGAACAATGTTGCCGAGTACGAAGCCTGCATTGCCGGTTTGGAAGCCGCCCTAGAAAGGAATGTCAAGGAGCTCGAAGTTTACGGAGACTCAGCCCTGATCATCAACCAGGTTTCTAACAAATGGAAGACTGTGGACCCTAATCAACAGTGGTATCATGCCCATATGGAGGAGTTGACTGGACAGTAGAAGTGACCTTCCACTACTTGCCAAGGGAAAAGAACAGATTCGCAGATGCCCTAGCTACTCTAGCCTCATTGGTAGAGATCCCCGAGGGAAAAGCCATAAAACCCTTCCGAGTGGGTAGAAGAGAAGCCCCAGCCTTCGTTATGAAGTAGACACTGGGACCCGAGCCTATAAAGGAACCCCGGTACAATCAAATTTACCAGTTCCTCAAAGATGGAGAGTCAGCTTTCAGAGACGAAGAAGGTAGACCAAAAGAAGGTGTCGAGCCAAGAGCTTGCAAGCCTTGAAAAGGTTGGCCTCCCATTATGTCATTCTAGGAGGCAACTGTACAAGAAGCGGTACCAAGGACCACTCCTCTTGTGCGTCACTCAAGAAAGGGCCAAAGAGTTGATGACCGAAGTCCACAATGGTCCCCGCGGTCCTCATATGAATGCCAGAGCCCCGATGCAAGTGATCCTCGAATGGGTTACTACCGGATTTCCATGGAAACAGATCGTGTCCAAGACGTCCGAGCATGCGACAAGTGCCGCGGTTTGCCAACCTCAACCATCTCCCGCCTCATGACCTGTACCGCATGACGACTCCTTGGCCGTTTGCAACTCGGGGTATTGACGTGATAGGGAAAATAGCCCCGGGCAGAAGCAATGGGCATGAATTTGTGCTAGTAGCCATCGACTACTTCACCAAGTGGGTAGAGGCCAAGTCCTACAAGGTCCTCACTTCCAAGAAGGTTGCCCAATTCATCAAAGAAAACATAATGTGCGTATATGGGGTGCCCAACGAGATCATTTCCGATAATGGGTCGCACTTTGAAGGGGACTGCGATAGGTTGCCGTCGAATTCCCGTAATCACTGCCACAAGTCGTCTCCGTATGCACCTCGACTAATGGAGCCGTGGAAGCCGCTAATAAGACGCTCGAACGGATCATCCGGAAAATGGCCACCCGTGGTCGTGATTGGCCCGAAAAGCCGCACTTGGCACTCTGGGGCTGGGCGTAACGCTCCGTCGTAACAGCTACAGAGAAACTCCTGTTGCCCTAACCTACGGGATGGAAGCAGTGTTACCAGTGGAGTTGGAAATCCCATCATTAAGGGTCCTCCTAGAAAACAGTGTCAATGAAGTAGAATGGTTACGCAGCCGGCATGATGAGTTGGCCCTGCTTGATGAGAGAAGGCTAAAAGCCATGGAACACACCCGAGCCTACCAGAGGCGAATGGCTAGAGCGTTTGACAAAAAGGTCAAGGCCAGAGACATCAAAGAGGGTGACTTAGTGTTGAAAGTGAAGCCCCTACCGAGACAACCCCACGGGGAAAATGGGAACCCGTTTGGATCGGCCCTTATGTGGTGCAAAAGATACTATCGGGAGGAGCCATGAAGCTTGCACTGGACGACAATCCCTTTGTCCACCCAGTCAACGGTGATAAGCTCAAAAGATACTATGTCTAAATAAAAAAATATATATATATAAAAAAAAGAAGGTGCAAAAAGAGTAATACCCAACTAGGCTGAAAACCCCAAAAAAGGGCGGTCTAGGCAAAACACAGGGTTGCACATAAAAAAAAGAAAAAAATCTTAGTGCAAAAAGAGTAATGCCCAGCTAGGCTGAAAACCCCAAAAAGGGCGGTCTAGGCAAAAAACAGGGCTGCACATAAAAAAATAGTTCACCAGAATGAACTACGAAGACCTGAGCCCCTTAATCTTTCTTGTAAAAGGGGAACGTAGGCAGCCATATATGGTTCGGTCTAAACAATAAAAAGGACCATCAAGCTTCCATGAAGTGTGTCCTAAAAAAAATAAAGGGTATTTCAGTTTTCATAAAACGGGTCCCAATCAATAAGACATTTGAATTTCCATGAAATGTGTCTTGATTAATTTCTAAGATAATATTTCTTGTTCATTACAAGTTAAAAACTTCTTGATGAGTTCAAGCACGGTCTACTCTTGACTCTGCTAACCTGCTACAAAGATCTAAAATACAAAAAATGCCTAAATAAAACTAATGTGTTTGCAAAATGGCAATAAGGGAATCCTAAGAAAATATCTGTCATTCGTCATTCGCTGAGTCTTCTTTGGTCTTCTTCCCTTTACCTCGACCCCGTCGAGTTTTCTTTCTCTTCTTTTCTATAAGGTCGGTATCCCTCATCCCGATCTCCGGTATCCTCACTGGAGCCTCTACCAAACCCGTGTCAATAAGTGCCCTCTCTACACGAGCACGAGTCCGCACTTCCTCCTCTCCGAGTCTCGGCCAAAGGAGCGACCTCGGACAATCTCTTGTATCGAGCCTCCATGTCTTTGATCGGGTCACCCGGGCTGGTTATGGCGACTCGCCTTAGCCTCGGTCTCCTCGAGTCCTACTCGAGTCACAGTCGGCCCCCAATAAAGCGACGTCTCTCCCCGAGAATGACTGAGTCACTCCCATTTCCCTCTCGTACCAGTCCAAGTAGACGGTGGTCAAGATGGTACTCTTCCTGCTCTGAAGATAGCCAAAGGTGGGAAAGCGGTGTATGTCCAAGCCCTCGAGAAGAATGAGAAGGCTGGTGGATCTCTCATATCCAATGGCATCACCTCCATGGTCCGGATGTCCTCCCAATCGCTCGATGGCTCCTGTAATGCCCCAAACTGCTGGATACCAAGCAGGGAATGTAGAAGGACGACCAGCGAGAACCCTGGAACCCTCACAAAGCATAAGACTCCTGAAATATCCTCTTGAGTGCAATCTCCCGGTGAGGTATCCACCAACGGATGTCCGAAGTGGATAGCCTAGCCATCGTCGGCTCCCGCCTACCCTGGTCCTATTGCCTCGGTGCGCACCTCTCCGAGAAATCACCCAAGGGCACCGAGTCGGCAAAGCCCCGGCAAAACCCCGAGCCTCTCCTGCAGCCACAAAGTCAGCAGCTGGACTCCCGAGACCTCATGAAATGGTCTCCCTAGCCATCCCGTCAATGCCATGAAGGGTCTCACCCAAAACCCGGTGGGACAATGTCCTTCCCGGCCTGCGGTCTCGACCATGTCCAAGAGACCACCATGACAGATCCCCACGGACTCGGCGGTGAACAAAGCGAGAAAATATGCGAGAGAATGAAGGCATCCATAGCCACCGTGGTCGCAGCCATAGCCGGAGACCCAAACCTCGCCCGAGATACCGAGAAGGTCAATCTGTCAGGGGCTATCATCATCCCTCGGCCTCTTCCAAGAAATCTGCAGAAAAGATGCAAGCTTTGTCGCCACCGGCACGTCTCCGATCAGCGGAATAGATATAGCCTCAATTTCGGGACCCCCAATCAAGGCTCGGAAGTCTTCATGCGTTGGGACAATCTCGTTGTAAGAAAAGCAGTAAACGTGTCTCCGGACGTCCCAAAATCTTGTTCTTTGCTCTCAAAAGGTCCCAATCGGGCGGGAGATCCCTCAAATGCCATAAAGACTTGATCTTGAAGGAAGAATCAAGCAGCCCCTTGTGAAATTGGAAGTTGTGCTTCACCCACGATTGAAGATCGGACGAGAAAACGGTCTCGCTTCCCTTTGCAATCGACGGGCTTCTCCATCGCAAAATGACCAAAGATGGTGTCTTTAAGTCCAAAATGTGCTGGGGAACAATTGGGACAAGTCTAAGTTGAAAATGAAATGAAATGGCCAAGCCTTGCTTTTATTCGAAAATGACCGGTTCGAGACGGGCGTGAGCCGCACGGCTTCATTTGCCCTCGGGACCAAACCGCACGGCCTCATTTGCCATCTGCAGAAAAAATCTGCAGCAACCAAGTTGCTGCCCAAAGGGAGTTTTCACCCCACTTTCTCAACCAAGACCTGTACAAAAACATGTCCAGAAGTCATTCAAGCATTTATATACCATTATAAATCATTTTGGCCCAGTTTCAGCCCCAATTCCAAGCAAAAAACTGCTCTGAGGCTCAGATAATATGCAAATTTAAAAAGCATAAATTAGAAAAGTAAATAAAGCATTACTACAATGTCTTCGCCCCATCGGCGCCCAAATAAAGCAAAAAATAAACAAAGTGTGCATAAAATGTGTTCATTGTCTGTTTTGTTCCTAAATCCACTCTAGAGACCTCCTAGGCCTCTGATTCTTCTTCTCCTTCATCACTGCTCAGCTCATAGACGCTAGCCTCCCTCATCAAGTCCTCCTGATCGCTCACGTCAGACAGATGGACATTATCGTGCCCGTACTCAGCCAGCTGCTCCAGAATGTCAGCATTGGGTCCCCGCCCCGAGGCATGGCCTTTGGAAGAGTACTCCGAGCCGATGAGGTACGCCGTGTGCCCCCGACATGCCTTCTCTTGCGCCGGGCTCTGTGCGTCCGCCGCCGCCTTTGAAGCGCGAGCCCGGCTTCCTCGAAGGGACCGGCACATGTCCTTCCAGCCCCTATTCTGTGCCCGACCAACTGTCATAAGTGCGAGCTGGAACACGAGAAAAGAGGAGAAAAATCTCGAAAAATCTCGGAAAATCTCGGAATTGCAAAAGCAAAGAAATGAAAAAGGAAAGACCCTAAAAGTATACTTACAGTCTTTGTCGGGCGGCGGGGTATACTTGGGGCTCCCTAGTGTCGGGGACAGGAATCCTCATCCTCCTCGGTACTCCGTGGACCACATAGGACAGTGCGCGGGGAGGGATCGGCGGGTCGGTAGGCTCATCCTCCCCATATCCACCGAGTGACCGCCGGCTTCACTAGCTTCGTGGCGTCCTCGGGCGCTCCACAAACACGGCGTAGGGGGGTATCCATATCAAAATATTCCTCGGCGGCCACGCACCACAGTACCTAGCAATCTCATCTCGCTGCCAATCCCCGGGCTATAGCATCCGGTGGCCGGGAGGATCATGGGGAGTAATGGCGTCCAATGGAGGGACATGGCCATGCTGCCTCGAGAAACGGTCCCCCAAGTATATGACATCACATGTCAGCCCAGTGAGCCATCTCCTCTGCCTCGTCGCCTCAATGGCCTCTCCCAGCAAAATCTCCGGATACCTGCCCCAAGGGTAGAAGTCCACTCCATCAGGCTCGTCCTTGTTGATAATCGGCCTCACCATCTTATAATCAAAAGTGATCCGGGTCTTTCCCGTGAACTTATCCCTCGCATCTCCCCTCCAGCGGATCATAGCAGGGAAGATGGTGATATCGCTCTGTTGGTTCCACGGAAAGAACCTGATCACCTCACAGAACCAGACCTGCATGTTCAAAACATCAAAAGGGTCATTTTTTTTCTTTCATAAAAGTCTCAAGACAAGAAAAGAAAGAGAAAAGAAAGAGGGACTACCTCAAGGGCAAATGAAAAGCAGTCCATAGAAGCAGCCTTGTTCCGACTGTACATGTCCAAAGAGAAATACAACTCCGCCAATCCGGCCTCTCCCCATGAGACCGTCCCTATCCCATCCACATCCTCCAGAGAGTCGAGGAGGCAAGTCATAGCTAGCGTCCCAGAATTGGTGAAGATAGTGACTGACAGCATCAACCACACAAAGGCTCTAGCCAGCTGCTGGGCAGTCACCTCACTAACGGCAAAGTCCCGTATGCAGTTCTGGACTGCCACCTCGACATTCCGTGTCTCCATCCCTAGCCCCTTGGGAATCAGCTCAAACCCGACCAAAGCTTGGAACTCCTCAGCTGTGATATGGTCCCTCCAAGTCACAGGCCTCCCAGTGAACTGTAGACCAGTGATAGCCGTGAAATCAGCCGGAGTCACCGTCAACTCTCCCCAGCTCAGATGGAAGCTATGAGTGGTGTCCCACCAAAACTCAGATAGGGCCTGGACCAAGCCCTTGCTCTTAGAGGTGATGTGGATCCCCCTGCCGATAGCCTCAATGAAAAGATCTAGGCCGGTAGCCCGCACCAGCTGCTTGGGATTTGCCCCATTTTTCTCGAAATCAGGCATCCTCTCCCATAGCCTGACTGCTATCTCAGATGGTCCTCTAGACTTGTTCTCCTGTAGACAAGCACAACAAAGAAGTGTGTCAGTCATTCATCATTTTCAAAAGCATGCATATATTCAAAAGGTGCACATATTTTCAAAAAGAAAAGCATTCATAAAGTTTTTCTAGCATCCTTTGCATAGAAAACACGTCTTTCATCACTTGAAACACGTCATATTGCTTTCCTAAAGCACAAAATCACAATTTTCACAATTCTTTGCACATAAGCATTATTCTTTCAAAAATGGCATGCATGAATCCTTTTCATCTTCCAAAATCTTGTTTCTCATTGATAATCAAAATTTTGACTTAGTTCTAGCACACGCAAGAACTCCGTCTCACTTTAAACAATTATCATTCTTACTTTATTTTCGAGAAAAAAGTGGGTCATTCCCATTATTTTTATCAATTAAATTGCATATGCATGTTCTTAGCCTCATAGGTTAATCATCAATGTCTCAAAATCATTCAAAAATCCTAGGAAAATCCTAGAAAATTCCTAAAATTCGGGTCAAGCCCTAAATCAATCAAAATTCAATTAAAATCGACGGAATTGAGTCAAATAAGAACGCTTACCCCAACCGATCGCGGGTTCGTCGATTTGTGCTCTCTTCTCCCCGGATAAAGCTTCGATGGAGGCGTAAGAAAGTCATACTTTCTTTCCGTTCGAACGAGTTCTTTCCTCCTCCTACGAGCAGCCGCGGAGATGTTTCTTCTTGCTTGCCTCGGTATTGGGTTCCCCTCCGGATCCATCTCAATCAGTAGAAGCAAGGGAATTGAGGGATTCTTGAAGAAACTCTGTCCTTTCTCTCTCTCTTCCTCGGCAGTTCTTGGGCGGCAATAATGCCCAATGCCCGTTCAAATCTGTTTTAAATAATCTGGAAAAATCAAGATTCTAGCCGTACGGCTTTTTTTCTCCATCTCATGCCGGGCGGCCTCATTCGCTCTGAGCAGAAATTACAATTTTGCCCCTGGATTTTCCACTTGGGCATGCAATTCCCGTTATCCTTTAACTGAGATAACGTCCTTTTCAGAAGATATCCCTTATCTCCTAAGCAATTAAGCTTTCTTCCCAGTCGCCTCCGTTAATTCCGTTATAACGGGATAACGCTAGGTGACAACCTCCGAATTGTCAAGAACTCTAAACTTAGCTTACCTCTATCACGAATAGTGAAGTATGCTAAAGTTCATCTAAACTTAGCCTACCTCTATCACGAATAGTGACGTATGCTAAGTTCTCTAAACTTAAGCTACCTCTATCCCGGATAGTGACATATGCTAAGTTCTCTAAACTTAAGCTACCTCTATCCCGGATAGTGACGTATGCTAAGTTCTCTAAACTTAAGCTACCTCTATCACGAATAGTGACGTACGCTCAAGTTCTTCTGACTTAAGCTACCTCTATCCCGAATAGTGAAGTATGCTTAAGTTCTCTCAAATTTAGCTACCTCTATCTCCTCGATAGTGATGTAAGCTCTAGTCAATCAGGTGACAACCTCCATTAATTGTCAACCAGGTGACAACCTCCATTAATTGTCAACCAGGTGACAGCCTCCATTAATTGTCAAAACCTTCAAGGATCCTAGACATCGTTCCTAACTATCTAGTGATGCTTGAACTACGATCAAGGCTTGATTCCTCCGGGATACGTAGGTAGCCTTTCATAAAAGGTCCAGCCATCCGACTACTTTGGTCACCCTGTTCCTTCATTACTCCTCAGTGATGAAGTAACCCCTCATAGAGGTTTAGATATCTGACCACATTGGTCATTTCTAGCATATCCCCAGTAGGATTGATTGCTTGACCTCCTAGGTCATTTTCTCTTCTACTTCCCCAGCAAGAGACCAGTTTCTCTTCTCCATTCCTCAGCGGATCTATTCCGAACTACGGCCAGGCTTGATTCCTCCGGGATACGTAGGTAGCCTTTCATAAGAGGTTCAGCCACTCGACCACCTCGGTCTCTCAATCCGTCTCGGCATTCGCCAGATCGGATCCTTTTCTATCGACAACCCCACTCGCCTTGCAAGTGACGTTGCCGAGGGGCTTCTGTAAGTACCCAAATCTGGCTCATGCCTTCCGGTTAAATTTCCCGGCAATTTCGGTAAGTTTCCCGGTAATTCTCCGGACCTTCCTAGTGTTCCGGAAATATTCAGGAACTGTTCCAAATTATATAAAGGCTGAAAGGGAAGCTTCCCAATTAAGAAACAAGTTTTTCTTAATTTCGGAAACTTCTAGAAATTGCCACCTTGCATGGTTCTAGAAAAATGCTGAGTCATAAGGGATAATGCTGCACGGCTGCATTAGCTCAAGACCTCTAGCCGCACGGCTTCATTGGCGATTTCCAGACTGCCTATAAATAGAGCCTTCCTCTACCCATTTTAATCACCAACAAAAAGCATCACTCACTCATAATACGAAGAAGTCCTCCCAAAGAGCTGCTGGAAATCCAAGAAGGTGAAGAAGAAGGTCAAGAAGTCACCTCCCTCCTCCTTGAAGATCCAAAGATCAAGCCCTCCTCCTAGCTCCGTCCAAAGAAGAAGAGGAAGCCATTGGTAACCTCGCACGCCCTAACCTTGCATCTTAAATTGCTTTATGTGATTCTACTTGCTCATTGCATTTCATACATTGCATTTATCTTGCTTGGGACTTGGCATTCATAGTTAAAGATCATATCTTTATTCCCCTTTCCCCTTTTGCATGCATTAGGCATCCCTTGCCATTAAAGATGTAATCTTTGAATGAAAGGTGCATCCTTTGCACCTAAAAAACCCATTTTTCAATAAAAACATCATCTTCATGCATCCTTTGCATGTAAAAATTCAATCTTTACAATAAAAATGCATCCTTTGCATTCAAATCCTTTTTCAAGCATCCTAGGCATTAAAGATCATATCTTTATCCTAAATTAGCATCCTATGCTTTTCAAAACACAATCTTCATGCATCCTTTGCATATTCAAACACCAATTTCTTCATAAAAATGCATCATTTGCATAAAAATCATGTCTTTATGCATCCTTTGCAAATAAAGATCATTTCTTTAAATCAAATGCATCCTTTGCAACCCAAAAATGTCATCTTTTCATTAAAAATGTCATTTTTACATGCATTCCCCCATTCCCCCATTAGCAACCTTGGAACGGACCGGTGTAAAAGATCCTATCTTTACATCGTTCCTTCCATAAAGGTTTCATAATTTCTTTAGAAAGGGACACCCTTGAACCCTATATCTCCGATTATCACTTAAGATGAGTATGAAGCATCTATACGAGCTCGACCGTCTTAGAGTGTAGGATTGATGGGCTAAGGACATTCCTTTCTAAAGAACCTCATTTTGTGACTATAAGGAGAGTCATTCTCTCGATCATGCAAGTCCCGAGGTTTAAAAATGCAATGATCACAAGTCCAAGATGAGGACGGGATCATAATCCCGAATACATAAAATCCAAGAAATCCCGAGCGACAACCAACAAATGGTTTGTACGTCCGGAAGACGACTTGGGACATCCCCTCCCTTTATTTTCAAACACATGCACACAAGAAAGCACGCAAGCAAGCACGATTAATGGGATCTTGGGAGACTTGCTCCGGCAAGGCACCTTGGGTGAACGACGATCCGTTCTTCCCAAGGGGTAACTTAACCTCCGAACCCATAAAACCTTTTTTTCAAAGTTTTGAGGTAATCAAAATTGCGTAGCGACTCCGTTTTTCAAATTAAACCGGATGTCTTCAAACTCGCGTGAATTTCCAAAACAAACAAAAATTTGGGGCACACATTCACAACATGGGTATCAAAATTTAATTTTAATACTTATGGACTAAAGACTACCATTGGAGTTGCCTTTATTGTAAATGAAATTGACAATTAATATTCAGATAAAATAAAAATGAATGAACATCATATAAAGTAACTTTAGTGCCCGGAGGGAGTATATTTTAATCATTTTGAAAAGTAATAGTAATAATTTTTTAATAAAAGAAAAGAAAATCAAATAAACTAGTAATAATTGAATGAAGAAGTATGATAGGCAATCTTAGGGGCACAAAAAAAGTTTACGAAAAAGATAGATACAAAATGTGGTTGTTAATGTTAAATCATGTGTTGCCATGAATGTTGTTCCAAGTGTTGCAAACCAGTGTTGTCACAGGTGTTGCCACAAGTGTTGCCATTTGGATTTGACAACACTGAAATAGTTACTGTATTTTTCACAAATAATAATGTGAAAATTAATGTTTAAATAACAATAGTTAGTCTGCTTAAAATGAGCTTGAATAGGTCATAAGAAACTGTCCAGGCGTGATGTTCGAAGAAGAGGAGGAAATTAACATATAAACATGTGTTTATATGATTAATTAATGACCAAGCAAAAAGAGATATTATTTAGCTATTCAAGTGGAAAACAATTCAGAGTACAAGACATCTATAGCTGAGAGGTACAAGCAAGAGAAGCCAAAGAAGACTAAGTCTCCTACAATTGAGGCGAGAAGGCTAAAATGGAGGAAACAACTTCAAGGCTGTTGCTGATCATTTTGAGTAGGCTCCAAGTCTTTGTGGCCTATAAATAGTGCAGTGGATCTTCATTGAAGATCACCCAATTCAGAAAACGTAAATCTGCACAAGAAAAGAATTCCGCTCTTCATGTGTTGCCATTCAGTGTTGGCAACACTCTGTCCGACACTCGAGAGTTTCATATAGATTTTTATATTTTCGTAAGGTTTTGAGTGTTTATATATAGAGAGAGTTCTTTATTTATTGTTCCTTGAGTTAATGATTATTTATCATTAAAGGAACTTCCTTGACCTTGTATTGAATTCATATTATATATATAAAGGTCTTGACCTCCTGGCTCTCATCAAGTTATATATTTATATAACTTGATAAAAATTATATTCTTGTGTATTGTTATTAATTCTTCCGCTGCAAATTAGATTTATTTCTATTTATTTGTTGTTTTTTGAATTGGTGTGTGTTGTGGTTAGTGCTTTCGACACTAATAGCAACACTTGTGAGTTTCGTCTCACGTTAAGCTAAGCCATTGACAATTTCAATTGGTATCAGAGCCTAGCACTTGATACATTAAATGTTCGGTCCTTTTAGTCATGGCTTTGAATCTTGCTAATCCATTTCTAGAGAGATTTTCTATTCTTTATTTATATGTAAAGACTCTCTTATGTCCGTGCATCAAATTAATTGATGTTTGAACATTGGTGAACAGAAAATCAGATTTTCAAAATTACTTCTATTCCTAATGTCCTTCCTCTAGAAAAAATTACTTCTACCTTGATAAATGTTGAAACTAAGACTAGTTTTGTAAAAGATCATGTTAAGGAAAAATGTAGTTCTTCTAGTAATATTTCTGATCATACCTTTGAGTGTGAATACTGTCACAAAACTGGACACAAAAAATCAGACTGTTTTAATCTTCAAAAGAAAATGTCCAGTTTGGAAGTGTTGCCTCAAGTGTCGCCAAAATCTCAGGGCACCACTCGAGACAACACTGGTGAACAGAAAATCAGATTTTCAAAAAGGGCTTGGTTACCCAAAGAAAAACTGAAATGCTATGTTGTATACACTACTTTGAGGACTAAGATTTCAGGTTCATGGTACTTTGATAGTGGTTGTTCTCGCCATATGACGGGAACAAAAATATTCTTGAAAGAATATGAACCTATTCAAGGAGGATACGTGTCTTTATGGAGGTGGAGGAAATAGCAAGATTTTAGGGAAAGGAACACTTGATGTTGCCGAATTTCCTGCCTTAAAGAATGTCCTACACGTTGATGGCTTGATGGCTAATTTGATTAGCATTAGCCAGTTGTGTGATGACAACTTAGAGGTAAAATTTAAAAAGAATACTTGTAAAGTTTTTTATCATACTAACACTTG
This sequence comes from Adenophora triphylla var. japonica, assembly GCA_022495995.1. Taxonomy (NCBI): domain Eukaryota; kingdom Viridiplantae; phylum Streptophyta; class Magnoliopsida; order Asterales; family Campanulaceae; genus Adenophora; species Adenophora triphylla. The sequence goes on along the minus strand of JAFEMH010000112.1, from coordinate 637,590 downwards.
TGTTATGACAGGAACCAGATCAAGTGACAATTGCTAGGTTTTTTGTAAACAACAAGTATGCAATTCAACCAAGGTTGATGACACACTTTTGTGGCATCAAAAATTGGGACATCTCTGTTATATAAATTTGGAGAAACTTTTTAGGTTTGATGCTATTAAAGGAATTCCCAAATTAATTTTTAAAGATAAATCTATGTGTGGGGATTGCCTTAAAAGTAAACAAACCCGTGTTACCCACAGTGTTGCCCAACACCAAGAGTAACACTTTGGAACAACACATTGTTTTCAACTTTTGCACATGAACTTGATGGGTCCAATTGAGGTAGATAGACTGGGAGGTAAGAGGTATTCTTATGTCATTGTGGATGATTTTTCTAAGTTTACTTGGATCTATTTTTTAAAAGAAAAATCTGAAACTTTTGATAAGTTTAAACTCTTACATTCCAAAATCAAAAATATATATTGCTTACCTATTTTTCGTATAAGATCTAATCATGGAAAAGAATTTAATAATATTTTCTTTTTCACTTTTTGTGAGAAAAAGGGAATTCACCATGAATTTTCGACCTCTAAAAGGTTCCAACAAAATTGGGTGGCCGAAAAGAAAAATAGGATTTTACTAAAAATGACTCGTGTCATGATGTTTTTCAAAAGTATTTCGAAAAGATTTTGGGCTGAAGCTTTGAACACGGCTTGTCACATTTGTAATAGAGTTTTATTAAGACCTGGTACAACAATGACACCCTATGAGATTTTGAATGGAAAGAAACCTAATGTTCATTACTTCCAAATTTTTGGGTGTGTTTGTTTCATATTGAATGATCAAAATTATTTAGGTAAATTTAACTCTAAGAGTGACAAGGCCGTTTTTCTTGGATATTCTCAAAATTGTCTTGCATTTCGTGTGTATAATTTGAGATTGAAAATCGTTCAAGAGTATAGAAATATTTTGTTTGATGATTTGGCTAGCATTGCAGGTGAATCAGTTGTAGACACTCCTATAATATGGGTTGAACAACTTGAAGAAGTTGCTGGAGAATGTGTTACCTCAAATGTTGAGTCTGGTGTTGGACCAAGTGTTGTCATTGATACGGTAACACTAGAGACAACACCAGAAATCAGTCCAAGTGCATAAAATGAAGATGATAAGAACTCCAATGGAGTTAATGATCCAGTGAGGAGGGATTCCCCTTTGAGAATTCAAAAGAATCATCATATAAGTCAAGTTATCGGGGATTTGAACGATGGGATACAAACAAGACACAAGAAACCGGTAAATTACCGAGACATGGTAAAATATGTTAAGGTAAATCACTCTTATTTTATATCTAAACTTGAATCTAAAAGGGTTGTTATTGAATTAAAAGATGATTTTTTGATTCAAGGTTTTAACCATGAGGGATTTTCTAGTTTGAAAAAATCTCTTGGTTTTTGTTTCGTTTAAAAATTCATGGATATTTTGTTGTATATTTTTTATTATTTTAAAAAAAAATTAGTTAGTTTAATCTCAAATGGGGGGCATTTACTGACCTTTTTGTTCTAGTATGTGTATATACTTAAGGTTAACATTTTTTATAAAATACCCCTTTGTGCTTAAAGTGACAAAGTCACTTATATTGTGTTGATATTGAAAAAGGCAAAGCTTGTTAAAATACTCCCAAAGTAACTAGGGGCACGACGTTCGCTACGACGATGGTTTCTTGCCAAAACGGGAGTATTATGTAGTTGTTTTATACTAAGTATTAGGGACATGGAGCTCGCTACTACAGTGTACCCTACTTGAAAGGTATAAAACTTACTACATATAGCTTTACACTTTAATAAAAAATCCGGGACACGGAGCTCGCTACTACAATGCTTCCTTGTAAATAAAGAAAGTGTAAAGTTTGCTTAAAATTGCCTAAGGAACGTTAAGTAATATATGTTGGAAAAAATATCAAGGGGATTTTATTTAAAAATGTTGCCTTGTGTGTCATGCAACATTGCTAGTAACACATTAGTAGATGCTACATTATTTTTTATTTCTTATTTTTGTTTTTGTTAATTAAATTTTGAATTTCCAAAAGTCTATTTCCTTATATTTAGAGTTTGTGAAATTTAAAAGGTTTTTAGCAAAAATATTTATTTTTTGTCTAACTAATTATAATTTAGAAATATCTGTTTTTAAAAATTCATTGTTCGAATTTTGAAAAACACAATTTTATGGATATTGCTAAAATTATGGGTAGTACTATATACAAGGCATGATTTTACAAGGCATGTACAAAATGACCAAAATACCCTCATATATATACTTAAAAAAAAAAAATTCATTCCCTCCCCCAGTTCAAACGACGCACTGTTTCTTCTATTCCTATTCCTACCTAGTGCGCTCTCTCTCTCTCTCTCAAAATCAAACGGCGCTCTCTCTTCTCTCAATCACTCGACGAACGCCGCCGATCACCACCGCCGGAAAAAATGAAGACAAACCTCCCTAAAACCGGTGGAAAGTCCGCCTCTTCTTCCCCCGCTCCAAAAGTAATTATTTTTAACCTAGATTTTAATTTTGAAAACCCAACAACAAATTTATGCCTAAAACCGATTATATAATGCTTTATGTTGTTTAAACGTATCCTAAATGGTTCTAATTGCGATTTTGTAACATTAATTTGGGTTTTTTGTTTGAATCGGATACGAATTCGTGTGCCTAAAATTTGAAATTGTCGGCGTGCGTTTCGTATGAACATATACGAATGATCACAAACATTTCGGGTATTGGCATACGAAATGTAACCGATTCATCGGTTACATTTTCAGATGCCAATACCCGAAATGTTGGGTGACATTTCGTATGTGTTCATACGAATGGTCACCAACATTTCGGGTATTGGCATACGAAATGTAACCGATTCATCGGTTACATTTCGTATGCCAATACCCGAAATGTTGGTGACCATTCGTATGAACATATACGAAATGTCACCAACATTTCGGGTATTGGCACACGAAATGTCAACTGGTTCTTGAATATTAACTGTCTCTTATTTAATTTTTTGTAGGTACGTAACCCTGTGACGGCCTCTAATAGAAAGAGGAAGGCCGAGGAGGCAGCTGCAGCTAAGGTAGAGAAACGGACCAAAAAGAAGAACGACAAGAATGTCGTGATTGCTGAGCAGCTTGTGGTTGAGGAGAGTGATAGTGAGGGTAGTTATTCTAGTGAGGATTCATCTTCACGTACTCGGTCCCGAGGTGCATCTGTGCAGGAGGCACATTTATCTAGTGATGATGATGATGAGGAGGAGGAGGAGGAGGAGGAGGCGGAGGAGAGTGTATCTGTGAGGCCTCGCAAGAGGCGGGAGGCACGGGGCAGAAAGGGGAAAGGGGCTAAGGATGACCAGTGGCAGCTGAAGAGTAACCCCGGTGGCGGCCCGGAGGAGGTTCAGTTGTTGTACGGGTTCGTCATCATCGAGCCCGTAAGATATGGGAGAACGCCACTTGTGAGCCGGTGTTGAAGCGCCAAACGAGGCAGCAGATTCTAGATAAGTAAGTATATGATTTGTTTATTAAATAGCCATTTACAAAACATTATCAAGAATCAGATGACATTTCGTGTTCAAATACCCGAAATGTTGGTGACATTTCGTATGTGTTCATACGAATGGTCACCAACATTTCGGGTATTGGCATACGAAATGTAAACTGATTCATCAGTTTACATTTCGTATGCTAATACACAAATGTTGGTGACCATTCGTATGAACACATACGAAATGTCACCAACATTTCGGGTATTTGAACACGAAATGTCATCTGAATCTTGAAACAGAGGGAGTATTAATTATAATTTTTTGTTTGGAATCAACAGGTTCTCCCATGCTTCTTTACCGGAGGATGATAGAGCTTGGTGGGCTCGTGTTAAGGGTACCGGCCTCCATTTCCTACATGATGCTACCATTCGCCGGCCTAGCATGGCGCTCCTAACGGCGTTTGTGGAACGGTGGTCTCCCGAGACTAATACCTTCCACATGCCGTGGGGTGAGATGACGATCACTATGCATGACGTCACTCATATCCTAGGTATATTCTTGTTTATTGTCTATTTTTTATAAATTACATAAATTTTATCAATTTCATAAATTTTATCAATTTTATTAATTATTTCATTTTCAATTTGTAGGCATCACTGCTCGGGTGGCCCTGTTGCGAAGGCGGATCCGCAGCCCGACGTAGCCTGCATCGGGGCACACCTTGAGACATGTCGGAAGGGCACGACCTACTCTTTAGATGGCCTCCGCCGGTCCTTTAAGTCCCTTCCGACATGATCGAAGATGAGCGCGCTTCTACGTACATCATGTTCCTCCTCGGCTCCACGGCCGTTCGTGGACAAGACTCAGATAAGATGCCCTCGAGACTACCTTTCATTGTGCGTGGATATCGACAGAGAGTGGGGCTCTATCCTCGGGGGACAAACTGCTGCTGGCATATCTATACCGGAGTTGGGGAAGGCATCTAGATACGGATGCAAGCGTATTGGTGGTTGTTTGAGTCTTTTGGAGGTAATATTTAACAATCATTTAATAATTACAACATGCATTTATGGTTATAACATTGTTAACTTATTTATTTCATACATTTGCAGGCCTGGATATACGAGCACTTTTCGGTTTTCCGAAGAGAGATTGACCCGTTATGGACGGAGGGCCAGCCGAGGGCTCGTAGATGGGTACGTACTGATACGGCTGGTAGGGATATGCCCCATCTATTGAAGTTTCGGTATACCCTGGACACGATGACGGTTGATAGGGTGAGTTAGTTATATTTAAAGTTTTACAAATTATTATTTTTGTTGACGGTGTCTAACAAATTCATTTTTAGGTTTGTTGGACTCCCTACGACACCACCCCAGAGGCGCTTTTGCCGGTCTCATACTTCCGTGGGGTTATACACTTCCAGGATATCACGGAGGCGTATTTCTGACCGTGTTACACGCCAGTTTGGGATCCAGCAGAAAATCCCCAGAGACCCCATATCTTGCTCCCCCCAAAATTGTTCATTGATAGCAGGTCAAAAGGGGTACAAGAAGTCCTATGGAGGGCGTGATGATGTATGGGAGGATTGGTTAGAGGACGGCTTGGGGGGTTTCGATCCAGTGCGTAGATGGGGCCCGTCCGTGAGCGCATCTGATCCTGTTACTTCCACGTATATGCAAAGGTGTTCCTCGGCTAGGACTCATGTTCGAATTACTAATCCGAATCATGATGCCCTAGTTAACGTTCCACCACCGCCTAGGGTTGTAGAGGCACGAGGCATACTACTTTCGCCGCTCACGGATGACGCTTTATCTGCATGGATGTCAAAGATAAGATTAGACGGGCCATTGATCTATACGGAGACGCTTCATGATTATGTTCATTTTGGTTGTTTATGTTGGTTTGTAAATTTTGGATACAATGTTTGTATTTGGGATATGTTGGTTTGTAAATTTTGGATACAATGTTTGTTTTGGAATATGTTTGAGATATGTTCATTTTGGATACAATGTTTGTTTTTGGAATATGTTTGGAATATGTTTGGGATATGTTCATTTTGGTTGTTTATATTTTGGAATATGTTTGGGATATGTTCATTTTGGTTTGTAAATATTGGAATCAGTTTGTTTCAGTTTGTGTTTCAGGAGATGTTGCCCTCAGACTACCATCTCGTGTGCTTATACACGAGATGGTTTTACTCATCTCGTATATATACACACGACATGTTTTCTTTTATCTCGTATTAACACACACGAGATACATTACTGGATAGTTAGTGTAATTCGTGTAATGTTCATACGACAAAAATGAAATAAGTCGTGTATATATATACGAGTTATATATTACATATCGTGTATAAGAACACGAGATGGTAGTCTGAGGGCAACATCTCCTGAAACACAAACTGAAACAAACTGATTCCAATATTTACAAACCAAAATGAACATATCCCAAACATATTCCAAAACATAAACAACCAAAATGAACATATCCCAAACATATTCCAAACATATTCCAAAACTTCATACAAAAAATAATCAATACGCTATACACATAAACTATGGCCTATTTTCTGCAATTCGTGCTTCGTTCGCCATAATTGAGAGTCGGTTGAATGTTTCTATCCGAGTTCGTATGGCATGATCGGTTACTTGCGCTTGGATGACGTTGCTCCCCCCAATATAGTGCTACTGATGGTATCGGGTAATCACTATCCGACATGTGCAGCTGCAAAAGTAATAAAATAGTCAAATATAACAAATTTAGAAAATATAGTTAAATATAACAAATTTAAATAAGATAGTTAAATATAACGAATTAAAGTATCATACCAATATAAAATGGTTTCCCACATGTCCCAACACAAGTGTGTCTGTGGGTGGTCCTGCTCCTTGTGGTACGATCACCGGTAGGCATGTGAAGCCGGCGGTTTGCGAGTACGAGACAAACACCACATTATACACCGTGGCTATGATGTGCCCTATCTCTGGGAGTATCAACCAATAATATTCCGAACAAGGGGAGGCATAGTGAGTAATGCGACTATAGAGCTCGTCCATATCTCTCCAAGGCATAACTCTCTCATAAAGCTCGCGGCGATGAAGCAGCTCCTTGGCACAATCTGAGCGCACTCTTTGCCACATCTCCTCTGTTCCGTATATTTGCGCTGCTACTGCTCTATATCCACAATTTCCATCACCCATCACATCTGTGAAGCCATTAATAAATGGGACAATGAGAGGGGTAAGCAACATCCTATGCATAAAAGTATGTATATCATTGACTTGTCCATTTCCATGATTTCCATCACCCATCACATCTGTGAAATAACCTTCTCTTTACAGGTCCAGGTGCGTTCTGCAGTTCATTCAACACAACTTCAAAATCAGGTCCAGTGGGACAGTATTCTACTTCAATGTCCAACTTCTTCCAAAAATCATGAATCAAGGACAACTCAATCCGGCCCCCAGAGTTTTGTATGCATGCAATCTCGTGACTACATGGAAGTCCATGTGTTCGCCTCAGGTAACACCCACAGCCTGAAGGATCCATGACATTATCCCCACAACGACTCCGCTCTTCTTTGATGATGTCCAAAGCTGCCTTTGACACTCGCCCCAATATGTCTTGATACAGATCACATGTCTTCATATCATTTGGAATTCTACTCTTTGATTGCTCCATAGTAGCTTTGATTGTTGTTATTTGGATTTCCATAATCTCATGAGCCTTTTTGAATAATGTGTCAAAAGTAGAAGAAGCACTCCCCAAGGCCTTCTTCAACCTGTTATGCTCACTCTCACTGCTCGTGGTGTGGGTTCCGGGCGCAAGAATCGACCTCGTGTGCATCGAAAAAATATTCGTAGAGTATGGAGCAATCCAAGTCTCGCGGAGGTAGGTCAATAAATCAGGATAAGATCTGTAATGATCGCAAAACAATTGCCAACGGGTGTCCCACTCTTCGCGAGTAGCGACTGATATTGCTTTATTAAATCTCCTCATGAATGATAGTGCAAACTCATTGCTACCAGTTTTAGCCAACGCTCTCTTTTTAACATTGACTTCGATATGCCTTCGACACAAATGGTGTGCGGTCTCGGGAAATACCATTTGGACAAAGATTAATGAAAGCCAAGTCACGATCGCTTAAGAAAACAGTTGGCATGTGGGGAGTATGAAAAAGACTTTGCAAATTCTTGAGTGCCCACGTGTAATTCTCGCCTTCTCATTTTGGAGGAACGCATATGCAATTGTGAAATTCTTCCCCGTTGAAGTAAATCCTATAATCTCAAGTAATGCCATTCCATAGCAGTTGGTGTTGTAAGTGCAGTCACCTTGTATCATTTAAAGAGAAATAAAGTTAGAAATGTGTCAAAAGTAGAGGAAAACAGAGTCAAAAAACAGATTCAAAAAAATCAAAAATTTACCTTGTACTACATATGGAAAACAGTTAAGCATATCCGATGCTCGTGGGTGAGAGAAGAATATGTCACCGATCATGTCACTCTCGTTAGCTTTCCTCATAAAGAAGGTATATTTCTTATCCTCGAGTGCTTTTATGAACTGTTGAAGCGAGGATCTCCCTTGTCGTTCTTGTGACTTGCATTTTGTGAGGGCATTGTGGACGTGTTTCGGAGTACTCACGTTCTTCTCATCCTTCCTCTTTAACATTGTTAGAATGTTATTTGGACGCACCGAAGACTGACTTGCGCTACACACCTCCTCATATTCAGAAGTAGTCAATTTACCCAACGGATGACCTTCGGGATACGTTGGAAAGTCGTGATTATGAGAACCATGCTTCACAACGTAACCCCATACCCCATCACCCCTATCTTTGGCCCGGATTTCAAAATTGCACCCAATCTTCTTCGCGCTAGTCAACCTCACATCTTTAGTTTTTCCGGACCTTTACTTGCCACCAAAATGGCATACAATCTTCGCGTAGCCTAGGATCTTGCCACTTGTCTTCCTCGAATCTCCTATAGAAAGGGTTATATTTTGACGGGCCGCGATATCCCGTACGTGTTTAACAAGATCATCCCTATTTGGAAATAATAGGGACGTATCGAATTGATCACTGACATCCGGTCCCTACAAATTGTATTACCATCAATTAGAAAATTGCACAATAAGCAACAGGCTGTATGACATTTCGTGTAACATTATACGAGATGTTCCTGGAACATCTCGTGTAAATTTATCCGACTTAAACGCTTTTATCTCGTGTTATATAATACGAGGTAATACACCATCACTCGTGTATAAAAACACGACAAATAGCATAAAACTCGTATAATATAACACGAAATAGAGTAATATCAGAATTTAAAAATCCAATCTTGAAAAACAATTTCGTTTCAACATTGGATTTTTATTGCGATTTTGATCAAAACACCAAATATAACTTTAAAAACTTACTTCATTGCTGCTTGGATTTTGATTTTAATGTGGAGAATTTGGTGGCAAACCTTCTTCTTCGAAAATATATTCCACAAGCTCAAGATCAATATGATCATAAAAACTTGGAGAATGTTGTGGAGAATCCATACTATGGTGTTAGATGATTTGAGAATTAATGAAAATAATGGGTATAAATTTATGGGTGTTAAGACTTGGACAATGGTGTCGCAGCTGCATGGGATGGGTGTACAACAATGGTGTTTGGGCCGTTGTCTGCGTGTATATCGTGTTTTATGTAGGGGTTCAGGGTGTATCTCGTGTGTATATACCCGAGATAATATGGTACATATCGTGTATACAAACACGATATAGTCTTTGTTTCTGGTAATTATCTCGTATGAACAATACAAGAGATGCACCCTGATTCATTCCGTGTATTGTTCATACGAAATGTCTTAGTAAATGTCGTGTATTTAAACACGACACACCATATAATAAAATAAAAAATGGTATACGGCTACCTCGTTTGTTTTTTTTTTAATTTTTTTCTAGATTATAGATGACATTTAAAGTGTTTTTCATCTGATGAGTTTCCTCCAAATCTAAATGAAAATTGAGTTACAAATATGTGCCATTATTTAGGGTTTTTAGGGTTTTATGTGTCCCGATCTTGTGAAAAATGGTATACGGCTACCTCGTTTATTTTTTTTTTAATTTTTTTCTACATTCTATATGACATTTAAAGTGTTTTTCATCTACATGAGTTTCCTCCAAATCCAAATGGAAATTGAGTTACAAATATGTGCCATTATTTAGGGTTTTTAGGATTTTATGTGTCCCGATCTTGTGAAAAATGGTATACGGCTACCTCGTTTATTTTTTTTTAATTTTTTTCTACATTCTTTATGACATTTAAAGTGTTTTTCATCTACATGAGTTTCCTCCAAATCCAAATGGAAATTGAGTTACAAACATGTGCCATTATTTAGGGTTTTTAGGGTTTTATGTGTCCCGATCTTGTGAAAAATGGTATACGGCTACCTCGTTTATTTTTTTTTATTTTTTTCTACATTCTAGATGACATTTAAAGTGTTTTTCATCTACATGAGTTTCCTCCAAATCCAAATGGAAATTGAGTTAAAATATGTGCCATTATTTAGGGTTTTTAGGGTTTTATGTGTCCCGATCTTGTGAAAAATGGTATATGGCTACCTCGTTTATTTTTTTTTAATTTTTTTCTACATTCTAGATGACATTTAAAGTGTTTTTCATCTACATGAGTTTCCTCCAAATCCAAATGGAAATTGAGTTACAAATATGTGCCATTATTTAGGGTTTTTAGGGTTTTATGTGTCCCGATCTTGTGAAAAATGGTATACGGCTACCTCGTTTATTTTTTTTAATTTTTTCTACATTCTAGATGACATTTAAAGTGTTTTTCATCTACATGAGTTTCCTCCAAATCCAAATGGAAATTGAGTTACAAATATGTGCCATTATTTAGGGTTTTTAGGGTTTTATGTGTCCCGATCTTGTGAAAAATGGTATACGGCTACCTCGTTTATTTTTTTTTAATTTTTTTCTACATTCTAGATGACATTTAAAGTGTTTTTAATCTACATGAGTTCCCTCCAAATAAATAAAGTGGTATCACTTAAATGTGATAGGTTATATGATATTGTATGATCCAATATGCCGTTTGTTCCTTGTCATGTATAAGTGTATAAATTTTGCTCAATTAACAACACAATTCAATAATATAACATAGCATATGCATATCATTAACATCGTGTTGCAAATCATCGAAGAACACCTTCATTTTGATATGTCGTATGGATATACATGATATTATGACATTATATCGTGTTGGTTTGTACGACATTTATGACAGAGTAAATTTAAATTTCGTATAATTTCATACGACCTAATATTTAACCCAATTAGTTGATTTCGTGTAAAAGTACACGACATGAAGGCTTCATGTCGTCCTTTCGAGCACGACACACGAAGGGTAGTTTGGGGATTATTGGTGCCTTGTATGTAAGGTGCCTTGTATATAGAATTTACCTAAAATTATTTTTAGTTATTATATACTCCCTCCGTCCACTTACATACTTCACACTTTCTATTTTGAGCGTTCAAATACATACTTCACACTTTGTTTTTTTTACCTAAAATGAAAAGTTTTTATTATTAAAATATTAACCTTACCCCACTCATTCTCTCTCCTACATTATTTTAATACTCACAACACCATTATAATTTACTATTTCCTCCACTCATTCTCTCTCCTATTTTACTTTTACACTCACAACATTTATATTATTATTTTTTTTCTTAATTTACGCGTGAACAGTAACTGTGAAATATGTAAGTGGACGGAGGGAGTATTTAAAAATGAAAAGAAAAAAAAAACATTTTTTTTTTAAATGGCGGATAACAGTGCTTGTTTGTTGGGTTTGTTAGGGATAAAAGGGGTTTAATTTGATTTGAACTTGTCAAATCAAATTAAATCCTTTACTATTCACTCATTAAAACCCTCCTCACTAAACCCTCTCTCTCTCTTATTGTCTCTCTCTCTAGGCGGAAATCAAACCCTTCCCCTCTTTCCTCTTTATCGTCTTCCTTCGATTCTTCATGGCTAGTCCAAAAAATTATTCCCAAATTTCTTCACCCATGAAAATCTCTCCACTCGCCCCTTCGAGTGTCGCCTCCAATGTCGCCGTTCCTATGGAGACATCCCCTGCGACACTTTCGGCCACACCCACAACCTCACCATGTTTAGACATTATTGTCTACAATCCACCTCAAATTCCCATTCCTATAAGCCTTCCAGAAGCTACCCCTTCCATAGAGCTCACATTTGTACCTCAAAAGAAAACCAAGAAACGAAAAGCCTTAGATGCTTCTTCGTCATTTCGAGGTGGAGTTCGTCGACAATCCGAAAGGATTAAGACATTTTTCAGGTCCAAAATTCCTTCCAACACTGTTGATGATCCTGTCAATGTGGAGGATAGCTCAAGCTCTTCGCTCAACATTTTGCCCGAGGAAGGATCAGACCCAATTTTCAAGGAGACTAAGGAGCCCTCATCGACTTCTGATGAGGATGAGGAAGCATGGATGGATGATGAAGAAACTCTAGCTCAAGCCCAATCCCGAATTGCCAAGAAATAGAAAATTCAGTCCAGTGTTGCCCCAAGTGTTGCCAATCCAATGGCAACACCTGAGACAACACCTGCTGCCAAGTCCAAAGCCCAGTCAAGTTCACCTTTGTATTCTCCCATCTCCTGGTCAGAGGTAACCACTCCTACTCCCTCTCAAGATTCAAAATCTGATTACGAGTCTTTTGGGTATTATGAACGCCCATTCCTTTCCGAAGAATTTTATAGTGAATCCAACTTAGATAAGTGGGTTCAAGACTCTGAGAAAAAGATTTTGAATGAAAGGAACATGTTTGTGACTCAGTTCAAGGAGTTAGGAGTGTACCAATTCTTGGAGGACAAAAAGTTTTTGCCTACGGTTTCTAAAGTTTCATCTTATGTTGAGAGTGTTGTCAGGAATTTCTTTGCTCATCTTAGGGAGGATATTGATGATAGGAACACCCCTCATTATGGAAAGATTTTTGTTAGGGGCAAAATATATGATTTTAATCCTTTGATCATCAACAAAACCTTCGGCCTCCCTAGTATTGATGACGAGAGCTTAGATGTCGAGCCTAACACACTTGCCAACTTTCTGACTGGAGGGAGAATATCAGTTTGGAGTGAGCACTTTAAATCTACCCACCTTACTTCTCTGTTTAGTGTGCTTCACAAAATTTGTATAACAAATTGGCTACCTACTGTAAGTACCCAAATCTGGCTCATGCCTTCCGGATAAGTTTCCCGGTAATTCCCCGGACTTTCCTAGAGTTCCGGAATTGTTTCGGAACTGTTCCAAACTTCCCAAGGGCTGAAGGGATTGCTCTAAATAAAAAGGGCACGTTTTAATTGATTTTGGCATCCTTCTAGAATTGCCACCTTGCATGATTCTAGAAACATGCTGAGTCACACAGGATAATGCCGCACGGCTGCATTAGCCAAGAACCCCTAGCCGCACGGCCTCATTAGCCTTATCCAGACTGCCTATAAATAGAGCCCTCCTCTACCCATTTTACATAACGAAAAACACATGATGAGTGAGTTTTATACTCATCCATTTAATACTTTATGAACTTATTCTTAGCTTAATCCTTGAGTTTTGTGTGTTTTAATGGGTGTTTTTAGTGTTTTTCTAGTTTTCAGGGGTCAAGTGAAGATTGAGAAAATTAGAGTCATTTTGTGCTCATTTTGGAAGTTCGAGGGCCAAATTGTAGTTTTCGAAAGTTCAGGGACCTTATTGAAAATTTGGAAAATTAAGAGGAAAAAAATTGGTTAAATAAAGTCCGGGGCAAAGTGAAAATTTGAAGTTCAAGGTTGGAAAGTGCAACATAAATTTTTATAATGTTCAAAATGCGAAAAAAGGCGACGGTGCAATTATGGGACGAAACGAATACTAGTGATACTAACCAATGCATTACATTTGGGCTAATTGGAAAATGCTGGCCGGCCAAGAAGATGACCTGGCCGAGACATTGCAAGGCAATTGTGGCCGAAGGATTGGAGCAGCAAGGGCCGAGCAGCAAGGGCCAACAAAGGGAAGGCTGGCCGAGGATTTCAGGGACTTGGGGCCAAGGTTAGCAAATGGCCGGCCATGCAAAGCAGCATGCTGAAGGAATGAAGTTTGGGCCAAGGATTGCTAGGGGAGTTGGGCCTAGTTTAGTTGGGCTTAAATGCGGTGACTGTTCACTTCACGGTGACTGTTCATTTGCAAATTTAGGAATATAAATTCATAAGCAATTGTTTTTTTTTTCAAGGAGGAACACTATTTATCAGTTATCATTTTTTTTATTCATTTTTCTTTTTTTTACATTTATTTTTCTTGGTGTTCTTCATATTTTCATGGATAGCTAAGCATCTAAGTTCTTGGGATTGGAGGTAACAATTTCATGCCTTAAGTTTTAATTTTCATCTTTTTCATTGTAAGACTTGGGATTATTAAGTAGTTTTTAATAGAATTTTAGAATATGTATGTTGCATGCCATATGTGTTCTTGAATGATCTTGAATTATAATTGTGAATCGCCAAATTCGCAATTATAATTAGTCTTTGCTTGATAATTACAATTTGTTGAATCCCCGCCAAAAGATTCATAAGAATTGTAGTTCATGATGTTCTTCTTTTCTTAATGAGTTTATAATTAATCTATGAACGGGCCAAGGGAATAGATTAATTGGAAACACTTGATTGCAAATCACCCGCCTAAGTGTCCCAATCATACTTTTGTAAGAACGAACCCCAAGTATACTTTGATGGATGATTATTGAAATTTGAGCATAATTGTGAACCCAATCCCGGGAATTCCGTTCCATTTTATTATTTAAATCTCTTCTATATAAAGTTAATTATTTCTTCAAAAGCATTAGATTTTAAAACAACAAAACCCTCATTTTTATTACATCTTTGTCCTAGCAATAATCTTTTCTACTTTGAAATACGCGTCTCGGTGGTTCGACCCTACTTACCCTATCTACAAATCAATTGTAGGTAGTTTGAGTCGGAATTTATTTTTGACGTAATTCGACACTCGTCAAAATTTGGCGCCGTTGCCGGGGACGCGTTTATTTTAAAGTTGATTTAATTATTTGCTATTGTGAATATTATTTTGTATATATTTTTGTTTTAAATTGACAATCATGGATGAAATTATTAACTTCTCTATTTTTGATTCCATGAAAAAGCCATATGAGGTCAATGAATGTCTCTTTTGTGATATTTCTGATAATTCGATGTTACTTGAGCCTGATTTTGAGAGCTCTCTTGTGTCTGAGTTTGTGTATGAGTTAGTTACGGAAGGTGTGTTTGATAAAAATGAGGCGAGGGCCATTCTTGCTGATATGGATGTTAAGGAGGAAGTTACTGAAAAGGTTCCTGTGAAATCTTTAGGTAATTTTAATCCTAAGGATTTACCGTCTATTGTCGTTCCTCCCGAGTTAGAACTTAAACAACTTCCGTCTAGCTTGAAGTATGCTTTTCTTGGTAGTAGTGATTCTTTGCCTGTTATTATTGCCGCGAATTTAACAGAATTGCAGAAAAGAAAGTTGTTTGATGTTTTGAAGAGGCATAAGTCCACAATTGGGTGGACATCGAGTGAAGCCATACATAGATGGAGTTCTAAAAGCAATGGAGGTTGAATGGGTAGTCTAATTTTTAGTTCCTTTAAAGTTAATTGTTCCTTTGTTTTCATCACTTTGAGGACAAAGTAATAATTAAGTTTGGGGGTGTAAAGTTTCTTAGCTTAGATTTCATTGTTTTCATTTAAATGTTTTCAATTAAAAAAAAATTGTGTCTTTCGTTTTCATGTCGTTTATAAAAAAAAAAAAAAAAGTTGTGTCAATTTATTTTGTTTTAATTATTTTAATTTAGTTTTATTATTTTGGTGGATATTATGCTTTGGTTTTATTTTTTTTGGTGTGCAGATTTTATTGTTACAAATCAATGCTAAGGAATGGGATTGATTTAGGAATGGAACTAAAACAGCATGCAGTTTTAAAAGATATTGAAAATGCGGTTTAGAACATGTGGTTTTAGCTAGAAAAGGGAGGAGCGGTTTGGAACTGAAAACCTTAAGCGGTTGCATACAAGCGATTTCAAACCGAGGAAATCCAAAAAAAGTTGAAAATGTTGAAAAATTTTCTAAGTGTTGGAAAACATTTTTCAAAATCAGGGCATCCAAAACATATGAATATTCAAGAAAAACTCATGGGTTTTATGAAGAATACAAAGAACAGTTCATGAACACCAAGAACAGAGATTCATGAAACTTAACCAAAATAGGCAAAAAACATATCAAAATGATCACATTGGGAAGGGGAATAATAATATTTCATTAAAATTTCATCTTTTTTCCAGAATCATTCATAATCATCAAAAATGTAAAGTGGGTGTTCGAAGAACATGAACTGAAAATCACAAAATCAGTACACATAACATGGATGGATCATGAAATAAGTAACATATATAGAATCCATGTAAGAATCCGAGCAAAACCGAACAAAAATTATTAAAAATGAACAACAAACAAGATCAAAATCACCCAAAGCATGAATATGAAGAATACGAACAGTTTATGTTCATCCATGGCTGATTTTGACAGAAATTAAGAGTTAGGGTTTAGAAGATGTTACCATTTTCAGAATAGGTTTCTTTGCCCTAGCAACAGTTGAGGCCCTTTGTCTTTTAGAAGTTGTTGCCATTGATGATTAACTTTGAAAATGAAGGTTTTGTAAAGGTTTTAGAGAGAGAAAGTGAGTTGGTAGAAAGTACAGAGTGCAGAGAGTTTGGCAGAAGAAAAGGAAGGATTTCACCAACAAGGTATATATAGGGTGAAGGGGTGGAGGCAGTTGGTCAGAAGGAATGATTGAATTAAACCAACTGTTACACCCTTTCACCTCCTGCACCTCTCTCAATGACGGCTGACATGAGGGTTTTTAATGCTCATGTCCCCTTAGCATTAAATGCTCTTAATTTTGAAATAAACGAGGGAAAACATTTGCAAAAATACCCTTATGTCAAAAATAAGGACTAAAAAATAAATTAAAGAATTTGAATGCTTTTTTTTTTTTTTTTTTTTTTTTTTTTTTTTAAGAAATAAGGGTGAGACATAAATGGACAGAATTTACTCTTTGTTGAAACGAGGTTTTGATCCAAGCGGTCTGAATGCATCAAGCGGTTTGTAACTGGCGGTTGGATGCAGGCGGTTTTGACAGCTTGCGGTTTTAGTACAGGCGGTTTCAACACAAGCGGTCTCAATCCTTAAGAGTTTCAATCCTATACTCAACAAACAAGTTAGCCAATAAAAAGTATGGAATTTATTTAAGTTCAAGCATACCCATTTCTCCTCTGAGAAAAGAAAATCTCTTGGAGTCAAGAGCCTTAGTGAGGATATCAGCAATCTGGTTGTCTGTCCCCACGTACTCTAAATGGATATTCCTCTTCTCCACATGGTCTTTGAGGAAATGATACTTGATATCAATATGCTTGGTATTGGAATGCATGACAGGGTTGTTGGAGACTGAAATAATTGAAGTTTTGTCACACATGATGGGGCAATTCCCTTCATGGATTCCATAGTCCACCAACTGCTGCTTCATCCAAAGGATTTGACAGCAACAACTACCAAAGAAGACAATATACTCCACGTGGTTGACACTGAGACTGAAGCTTGCTTCTTGCTGGCCCAAGCAACTAGTCTATTCCCGAAGAAATGACAAGTACCACTAGTGCTTTTTCTGTCAATAGTACAAGCTGCATAATTTGCATCTGAATAACCTACAAGATCGAAGTTCGAATCTTTGGAATACCAAAGTCCAAGGTTAGTGGTTCCAGATAAATAGCGGATTATACGCTTGACTGCAATAAGATGTGCTTCTCTAGGATCTGCTTGATAGCGTGCACATACACAGACACTAAACATAATATCGGGCCTACTAGCAGTTAAGTAAAGTAATGAGCCGATCATACCTCGATATAAAGTCTGATCAACTTTCTTACCTTTGAGATCTTTATCTAGCTTATTTTCGGTGGCCATTGGAGTATCATATGCTTTAGCATTTTCTAATCCAAACTTCTTTATTAGCTCCTTGGTGTATTTGGCTTGGCTGAGAAAAATACCTTCTTCGCATTGCTTGATTTGAAGCCCGAGGAAGAATGTTAACTCTCCCATCATGCTCATCTCAAACTTGCTTTTCATTAGCTTTTCGAAACGCTTACAAAGTAACTCATTAGTAGAACCAAAAATAATATCATCGACATATATTTGAACAAGTAAAGTATGCTCATTATATTTGGCAATAAAAAGAGTTGTATCAATTTTACCACGTTTAAATCCTTTTTCTAGTAAAAATTTAGAAAGAGTCTCATACCATGCCCTTAAAGCTTGCTTAAGTCCATACAAAGCTTTCTGGAGTTTGTAGACATGATTGGGAAATTTGGAGTCTTCAAATCCAGGCGGTTGGGCAACATACACGGTCTCTTGCAGTTCACCGTTGAGGAAAGCACTCTTCACGTCCATTTGATATAACTTGAAACGCTTGAAAGAGGCGTAGGCTAAGAAGATTCTGATAGCTTCCAATCTTGCAACTGGAGCAAAGGTTTCGTCATAATCGATTTCTTCTTCTTGCCTATATCCTTGTGCAACCAACCTTGCTTTATTCCTAGTGATGCTTCCATTCTCGTCCATCTTATTCCTAAATACCCACTTAGTTCCTATCACTCCTTGATCCTGAGGTCTAGGCACCAAAGTCCAGACCTTGCATCTTTCAAACTGGTTGAGTTCTTCTTGCATAGCAACGACCCAACTGGAATCTTGGAGTGCTTCATCAATCTTCTTGGGTTCAACTTGAGATAAAAGAGAAGTATGCTCATCATAATTCGATCTCCTTGTTTGAACACCGGAAAACAGATCACCAATCACATTTGTGAGGGGGTGACTCGCCGACTTCACGAACCTCCGGGGTAAGTCCGGTTGGATCGAGGTTTGTCAAGATCTTCAATTGGAACGTCGTTAGATCCTTCAAATAAGTCATGGAATGTAAGTTGACGAAGAGGTTCTATAAGTTGGATAGGGGAATTCTCAACTTCTTCTTCCCTTGGAGTTGTATCCGGAGTAGAAACTTCGTGTGCGGTTTCAAAGGTGCGGTTTGAGGGAATTTCAGCTGAGGGTGCCGGATTTTGCGATTGAGGTTCAAAGTGCGGTTTGAGAGGGTTCACCTGTTTCATTATGCTCAACAAAATCATCAGCAACATTTGGAGCCAAATGTGGCTCAAGGAGAGAATGCTCATCAAAAGTAACATGGACAGACTCAACTATTTTTATACTAGTTTTATTGAAAATACGAAAAGCTTTAGAATGTTTAGCATACCCAACAAAAATACCTTCGTCGGCCTTGGCTCCGAATTTACCTCTATTTTCTCTTCCGTTGTAGAGGACAAAACATTTGCAGACAAAGATCTTGAAGAATGCAATGTTGGGGGTTCTTCCTCGTCAAAGCTCATAGGGAGTCTTGTTATAGGTTTTGTTGTTGAGGGAGCGGTTCTGAGTGAAGCATGCGGTATTGATTGCTTCAGCCCAGAAATACTGAGGCAGCTTCGCTTCAGATATCATTGTCTTTCCAGCCTCTATCAACGTCCTGTTCTTCCTTTCCACAACCCCATTTTGTTGTGGAACACCAACGGTTGAAAAATTGTGATCAATCCCATGGTCATCACAATACTGAGCAACACCGTTATTCTTAAATTCTGTTCCATTATCTGATCGAACACTAACGATGTTGTCTTCTTTTTGAGTTTGGAGCCGTCTAAAGAGTGCGGTGAGAATCTCATAACAATCATCTTTGGAAACCATCATCTCAACCCACGTATATCTTGAGTAATCATCCACCACCACTAAGGTATATCTATTTCCTCCAATGCTGGCAGTGGTTACGGGTCCAAACAAATCTATGTGAAGCGCTTGTAAGCATCTTGAAGTTGATGGAGCGGTCTTCTTGGTGAAAGACGACGCGGATCGCTACCAAGCTGGCATGCACTGCATTTCTCAGGATGATGGTCAGCCACTTTAGGTAAACCACGAACGAGGTTTTCCCTACCAATCTTAGCAAGATACTTGAAGTTCAAGTGGCTCAACCTCTTGTGCCATAGCCAACTATTTTCGCTCACATTCTTAGCTACAAAACAGTAGATTAGTAATACTACATGCGTAATTTAGATCAATAATGTAAATATTACTCTTACGAATCCCCGTGAGTAGGGTGACGCCGGAAATGCTATCTTTGATAAAGCAATTTGATGACGTGAAGTTGCAAAGCATTCCTTTGTCGCAGAATTGAGAAATTGAAAGGAGGTTGTGCTTGAGTCCTTCAACAAGAGAAACCTTCTCAATGGTTAGGTTTCCTCTCCTTATAATACCATATCCAATGGTCTTGCCTTTGTTGTTGTCACCAAAGGTTACAGACGGACCACTTGCTTCAATGACATCTTCTAGCAATGATCTATCTCCAAATCATATGTCTTGAGCACCCACCGTCAAGATACCATTCATTTTCCTTGGAGTGACCAGCCATGAAGCGAGAGGACCCGAAATGTAAACATTAAGAACGAGGTCCCCTTTATTCCTTGGGTCCCGAAGTTAGCAACCCTTACGACCCACACCTGTTTGGATGTAAGGAGGTTTACTCTTCCCGGCATTGGATGTGAACCGCAAAAGGCATTCTCGCAGCCTTGTGACCTAAACCATCACACACGTAACATTTATAAAAGCTACAAGCTTCATGAGGTTTTACTAACTCCTTACTCTTCTTAGGAGTTGCATGCGGTTTGGGAGGAGCGGTTGTAGCTGGGACAAAAGGAACTGGCTTTAGTTTGACCACGTATTTTCTAGGAACGCTATTCCTGCTTTTGAAGGCAGGAGGAGCGGTCGAAGAAGAGGCGCGGTCGACCCGGAATTGCCGGAACCGCTTTTTCCACCAGAAGCGGTTGGAGCAGGGATTCGACCAATTCCATAAGCCATTTCCTCTGAAGCTACACTCTCAGAATCCTTTGGCTTCATCTGAGAGTTCTTACCATATTGCTTTCCTTTTGGGTAGACATAATTAATTTGTCGTCCTTTACCCTTTCCTTTAGCATGCTTCCCTTTAGGAATTTCTTTAGTTAGTTCCAAAATTTCCTCATCCTTTTCACTCGAGGATGCACACTTCTCCTCTTCCTCAGATCCAAAACCTAGACCTTCCTTAATTCCAGGAGGAACTTGGGAGTCTATGATTTGATCCTTGGTGGATTGAGACTTGAGCCACGAATCAATAATCTTTTGGAGATCGTTGATTTGGGTTACCAAGTCATCATTCCGAGTTGAAGTGCAAAGAACCTTAGTTTCAAGGATGCGGTTCGATCAAGCAAGAGGAGTCATACTTCTGATTTGGTCCTTAAGATTTGAAATTTCGACCTCATCACGCGCTTTTCTCCGTCTTGTACAACATTAAGTTCATCATGAGCTAAGCTTAAGGCTTTCTTAAGATTAGAGAATTGATGGATCACCATTTCACTTCCTTGAACATCTTTTCATGTTCCATGGGAGAAACCTCTTCCACCACCTTTTTCAAAATTTTCTTTGGAATTGCTTTTGAAGTTGGAGCATTTTTAGATGAGAAAATGGAACGTGAATACGAGCAATTTCCTATCTTAACGCTAGGAGTAAGTTTGATATCATCATCCAATTTATAATTTGGAAGTTTTGCAAAAACCTCTTTTCCTCCATATCTTGCAACTCAAATGATTCGAATCCGACTCATCGGAAGCGTACGCAACTAAGAAGAGATTAACCTCTTCGGTTTCATCATCACTTCCATCATCGAATCCGCTTTCAATCCAAGTTGCTAATTCCTTGGAATTCTCTTCCTCCTCAAAGAACCATTCCCTTGCGACGAGAAAATTTCGCAGAGTGGTTTTCTTTTCATATATTCATACTTAGGATGTGGACACTCGGATGCAAAGTGGCCAGTTTCCTACGTTGTAGCAAACTAGGTCATTCTTTTTCTTTGTATCTCAGACCTCTAGAAAATGTTGCAGGAGGTTTGCCTTTTGAAAATGATTTTGTGAAAGGTTTTGAAGATTTTCTAAATTTTTGGAATCTTTTCACAAACATGGCAAAATCATCATCATCCATCTCGATGAGTGATGAGGTTGATATGGAAGGATCTGCAGTTTGATTGGATGTAGATGGTTTCTCCTCATGTTCCACTACGGACATGGAAAGCGATTTGGTTTTCCCTTCTATCTCTTCAATATGATTTAATTTAAGTTCATAGACTCTAAGATTGACATACAAGTTACTTAACGACCAAGTACCCAATACTTTGGAGTCTTCTAGAGAGGTAGCCTTATTTACCCATCTAGAACCTAAAGCAGATAGGAAAGTCATATTGATTTCCTTATCGGTTAAAGTTTTACCAAGAGATTTACAAGCATTAACTACCTCAACATAGCGATCGTAGGTTTGACGCAAGGTTTCGTTGGGTTTTATGTTGAAGTTATTGTAGGATCTTTCAACAGTGTATAATTTGCTTTCCTTGCACTCTTCGTCACCTTCGAGGTAGCTCTCTATGGCATCCCACATCTGCTTTGCGGTTTTGAGGTACATTACTTTCTGGAGAGTTGAAACGGGGAGGGTTCCAGAAATGATGTGCCTAGCCTTGCTGTCCAAGGCAACTAATCTCTTCTCTTCATCCGACCACTCTTCTTTTGGCTTTTTGACTTCTGGAGTTTCAGCATTGGTGGTTGCATCAGTGTTAGCCTTCATTAGAATTAGAGGGCCATTGATTACGCATTCCACCAGCATTTCATCTATAGTTTCCAGATGAATAAGCATTCGGCACTTCCAGATATCAAAGTGGTCTTCGTCCAAAATTGGAATGTGTGAATAGTTAACAGTCGTCATTGTATTTGAGGTTGCCATAACGAATCGGCACACAAGCTGTTAAGCTTGAAAAACAGTGGTTTTTAAAAGTGTTTGCTCTGATACCACTTGTTAGTCCCAAAGGTGGCAACAAGGGTGAAAATACAGCTAGAGGGGGGGGGTGAATAGCTGTTACAAATTTTTCGCCCTCAATTTAAAACTAAACCTCTACGCTTACAAAACCTCTTGAAGTGTATAAGAAACTGCAAGTAGAGTTGTAAAATGCACAGCGGAATATACTTAAAATAAATGCGGTTTTGAGGAGGCGGTTTTGCAAGGCTGTTTTAGTGCAATTTTCTGAGCAGTTATAAAACTGAAAGTGTAGTTTGACAATGTTAACTCCAAACACAATTTCACAATAAAGGATAACTATATAAAGATCAAACAGAGAAAAAGATAATCAGTAAGCACAAAGAATATTAAATGCAGAAAGTAAGAACACAATATTTGGAGTGGTTCAATCGATAATCGATCTACGTCCACTACCAAGATGGTTAGTCTTGGATTTCTAAGAGAGATTTTATATTGAGTATTTGAGATTACAAAGTACAATAAAATCTTTTCTATGAAGAACAAATCCTAGACTATAACCAGTGTATTTCAAATGAATAAACTATGTGTTTAAACAAGTGAGGTGTGTGTGTGTTCAAGATCAAGGCTCTTTAAATCTGAGAGATGTAGAGCTCAATGATTCTTGAATGTGTTAAGGCTTGATTTCTGGGCTGGGGAATATTTCTTGAAGGTTGAAGATGAAGATTCGAAGGACTTAGAATTTCTGGGCAGAGTTTCAACTTCTTATGAACTCACAGCAATTTCTCAAGTTTCAAGCAATCTTCAAATGATGAAGGTTAGGGGTATTTATACCCAAGCATCAGGAAACTAGCCGTTGGATACAGTTGTAAGGACAGTCCTTGATGCTTTCCCATTGGTCCACATCAACCACTTTTATCCTTTGGAACTGTTGTTGCAGGAAAAGCTGATCAGGCTTCAGCTGCAATCAAGGTGGTTAGGACATATGTCACCTTTTTAAGATCCTTGCAGATCTTGTCTGAAAGGTAGTCACGTGACAAGATATGGTGGTTGACATTTGATATTGCTGACGTGGATTCCAACGGTCAATGAGGTTCACTTCAAGTAGCCAATTATTGGGGGCGGTTCTGGGTCAAGCGGTTTGATATGAAAGCGGTTCCACCAGAAGAAGGATTTCCATAGGTGCGGTTTGCACATAGGTGTTCAAGCAGTTCCAAAAGAAGGGATCACAAGGCAGTTAAGCTATAAGCGGTTCTTAAAAGCGGTTCTTTGGGAAGCGGTTTTGAAACCTCTGAACTGCAATCCTTGGGTCCAATGATTCTTGAGCCAGTCTTCAAGCCTAATATTAACCTATTCTATAAAATGGACTTAGCTAAAAAATTGAAGTCTAAGCTTCATTACATAGGGTTCTAAAGTCCTTAAAATAGATGGGAGGTTATGGTATCAATCAAATCTAATACAAAATAGGAGGGTTAAAATATGCATACCCAACAGCAGGTTACAACCAGATCAAGATGGCCAAAGAAGACCAAGAAAAAACATCCTTCACCACACCGTGGGGAACTTACTGCTATACAGTAATGCCATTTGGGCTCAAGAATGCCGGGGCTACTTATCAAAGGGCAGCGACCGCGCTTTTTCATGACATGATCCACAAGGAGATTGAGGTCTACGTCGACGACATGATAATCCACTCCAAAGGTGAGGATGGGCAGCACTTTGTTGACCTGCGAAAGTTCTTCGAGAGGCTAAGACAACATTCCATGAGACTAAACCCTACTAAATGCACCTTCGGAGTGACAAGGGAAAAAGTGCTTGGATATATGGATAGAAACCTCTTCTGCTCTATCTCACTGTCACTGATACGGCAGTTGGGGCTATGCTTGCTCAGGAGAAGAAAGACTCTCGGGTAGAAAATGCCATTTACTTTGTCAGCCGGAAGCTGCAGGGAAGTGAGCTCAATTACTCAGCATGTGAAAAGACTTGTGCAGGACTGGTCTGGGTAGTCGGCAAGCTGAAGCATTATATGCAAGCCCACCCTATGAATTTGGTCTCAAAAATGGACCCCATCAAATACATCTTCGATAAACCTTCCCTTTCGATGCGTCTAACAAAGTGGTCCTTCTTCTTAGCAGAGTACGACATCAACTATGTGACCAGAAAGGCCATCAAGGGTCAAGCGTTGTCAGACCATCTGGCAAATTTTCCCAGTAATGAGGTTCGTGGGCCTGAACCCCAATTCCCAGATGAAGGGATCTTTGTAGTTGAGCCTGAGAACCGGTGGCAGCTATTCTTTGATGGAGCTGCTAACAAAAGAGGAAATGGCGTAGGGATGCTACTGGTCGATCCGAAAGATGAGCACACTCCCATAGCCCTCAAGCTGAACTTCCTTGCTACGAACAATGTTGCCGAGTACGAAGCCTGCATTGCTGGTTTAGAAGCTGCCCTAGAAAGGAATGTCAAGGAGCTTGAAGTTTATGGAGACTCAGCCCTGATCATCAACCAGGTCTCCAACAAATGGAAGACTGTGGACCCTAATCTTCAGCGGTATCATGCCCATATGGAGGAGTTGGATGGACCGGTTCGGAGAAGTGACTTTCCACTACTTGCCAAGGGAAAAGAACAGATTCGCAGATGCCCTAGCTACTCTAGCCTCATTGGTAGAGATCCCCAAGGGAAAAGCCATAAAACCCTTCAGAGTGGGTAGAAGAGAAGCCCCAGCCTTCTGTTGTGAAGTAGACTTGGGACCTGAGCCTATCAAGGAACCCTGGTACAATCAAATTTACCAGTTCCTCAAGGATGGAGAGTCAGCTTTTAGAGATGAAGAAGGCAGATCGAAAGAAGGTGTCAAAGCCAAGAGCTTGCAAGCCCTGAAAAGGTTGGCCTCCCATTATGTCATTTTAGGAGGCAACCTGTACAAGAAACGGTACCAAGGACCACTCCTCTTGTGCGTCACTCAAGAAAGGGCCAAAGAGTTGATGACTGAAGTCCACAATGGTCCCTGCGGTCCTCATATGAATGCTAGAGCCCTAATGCAAGTGATCCTCAGAATGGGTTACTACTAGATTTCCATGGAGACAGACTGTGTCCAGCATGTCCGAGCGTGCGACAAATGCCAACGGTTTGCCAACCTCAACCATCTCCCACCTCATGACCTGTACTGCATGACGACTCCTTGACCGTTTGCAACTTGGGGTATTGACGTGATAGGGAAGATAGCCCCGACAGGAAGCAATGGGCATGAATTTGTGTTAGTAGCCGTCGACTACTTCATCAAGTGGGTAGAGGCCAAGTCCTACAAGGTCCTCACTTCCAAGAGGGTGGCCCAGTTTATCAAGGAAAACATAATGTGTAGATATGGGGTGCCCAATGAGATCATTTCTGATAACGGGTCGCACTTTGAAGGAGGCTGCGATAGGTTACTGTCGAAAGAATCACTCGTCACAAGTCATCCCCATACGGACCTCGGACTAACGGAGCCGTGGAAGCCGCTAATAAGACGCTCGAACGGATCATCCGGAAAAATGGCCACCCGTGGTCGTGGCGGCCCGAAAAGCCGCACCTAGCACTGCAGGGGCTACGGGACGTGCTGTCGAACGGCTACGGGAGAAACTCCTTTTGCCCTAACTTACGGGATGGAAGCAGTGTTACCAGTGGAGTTGAAAATCCCGTCATTAAGGGTCCTCCTGGAAAACAATGTCAACGAAGTAGAATGGCTACGTAGCTGGCATGATGAGTTGGCCCTGCTCGACGAAAGAAGGCTAAAAGCCATGGAACACACCCGAGCCTACCAGAGGCGAATGGCCAGAGCATTAGACAAAAAGGTCAAGGCCAGGGACATCAAAGAGGGTGAATTAGTATTGAAAGTGAAGCCCCCTACCAGAGACAACCCCCTGGGAAAATGGGAACCCGTTTGGATCGGCCCGTATGTGGTGCGAGAAGATACTATCGGGAGGAGCCATGAAACTTGCGGACTGGACGGCAATCCCCTTTGTCCACCCGATTAACGGTGATAAGCTCCGAAAGGTACTATGTCTAAAAATATATATATATATATATATATAAAAAGAAAATAAAAAAAAAAAAAAAATCTTAGTGCAAAAGAGTAATGCCCACTAGGCCTGAAAAACCCAAGAAGGGCGGTCTAGGCAAAAAACAGGACTGCACATAAAAAAAAAAAGAAAGTTCACCAGAATGAACTACGAAGACCTGAGCCCCTTAGTCTTTCTTGTAAAAGGGGAACGCAGGCAGCCATTTATGGTTCGGTCTAAACAATAAAAAGAGCGATTAAGTTTCCATGAAATGCATCCTAAACAATAATAAAGGATATTCAAGGTTTCATAAAACGGGTCCTAATCAATAAGACATCTGAAATTTCCATGAAATTGTGTCTTGATTAATTTCTAAGATAATATCTCTTGTTCATTACAAGTTAAAAACTTCTTGATGAGTTCAAGCACGGTCTACTCTTGACTCTGCTAACCTGCTGCAAAGATCTAAAATACAATAAAATGCCTAATAAACTACTGTGTTTGCAAAAATGGCAATAAGGAAATCCTAAGAAAAGATCTGTCAGTCGTCATTCGCTGAGTCTTCTTTGGTCTTCTTCCCTTTACCTCGACCTCGTCGAGTTTTCTTTCTCTTCTTCTCCAAGATGTTGGTCTCCCTCATCCCGACCTCCGGTATCCTCACTGGATCCTCCATCAAACCCGTGTCAATAAGTGCCCTCTCAACTCGAGCACGAGTCCGCACTTCCTCCCTCTGAGCCTCAGTCAAGGGAGAGACTTCAGAAAGCCTCTTGTACCGAGCTTCCATATCTTTGATAAGGTCACCCGACTGGTTATGGTGACTCACCTTAGCTTCAGTCTCCCTCAGAGTCCTACTCGAGTCTCAGTTAGCTCCCAGTAAAGCCTGACGTCTCTCTCCCAAGATGACCTGAGTCGCTCCCATCTCTCTCTCGTACCAATCCAAGTAGATAGTGGTCAAGATGGTACTCTTCCTGCTCCTAAAGATAGCCCTGGGTGGGAAAGCAGTGCATGTCCAAGCCCTCGAGAAGAATGAGAAGCTGGCTGGATCCCTCATAGCTAATGGCACCACCTCCATGGTACGGATGTCCTCCCAATCGCCCAACGGCTCCTGTAAGGCCCCGAACTGCCCGGATACCAAGCAGGTATATAGAAGGATGACCGGCAGAACCCCGGAATCCTCACTATATAGGACTCTGAAATGTCCTCTGGTCTACGGCCTCCAAGTGAGGTACCCACACAATGTCGAAGTGGATAGCCCGGCCATCATCGGCTCCCAATCACTTTGGCCCACGTCGCCTAGGCAAACCCCTCCGAGAAATCACCCAAGGGCACTGAGTCGGCAAAGCCCCCGGCAAAGCCCCGAGCCTCTCCCCGCAGCCTATAAAGTCGCGGCCGGACTCCCGAGACCTCATAAAACGGTCCCCTCTAGCCATCCTATCAATGCCATGAAGGGTCTCACCCAAAACCAATGGGACAATATCCTTCCCACACCCCCGCAATCTCTCGACCATGTCCAAGAGACCACCGTGATGCATCCCCACGGACTCGGCGGTGAACAAAGAAGAAAATATGCAGAGGATAAAGGAATCCATAGCCACCGTGGTCGTAGCCATATCCGGAAACCCAAACCTGCCCGGGATATCAGAAAGGTCAATCCTGTCCGGAGCAATCATCATCTCCTCAGCCTCTCCCAGAGAAATCTGCAGAAAAGATGCAAGCTTTGCCGCCACCGGCACATCTTCGATCAATGGAATCGATATAGCCTCAATTTCGGGACCCCCAATCAAGGCTCGGAAGTCTTCATGCGTTGGGACAATCTCATTGTAAGAAAAGCAGTAAACGTGTCTCCGGACGTCCCAAAACCTTGCTGCCGCTCTCAAAAGGTCCCAATCAGGTGGGAGATCCTTCAAATGCCATAAAGACTTGATCTTGAATGAAGAATCAAACAGTCCCTTGTGAGATTGAAAGTTATATCTCACCCAAGATTGAAGATCGGACAGAAAGCGATCCCTTTTCCCCCTTTGCAATCTGACGGGCTTCTCCATTGCAAGATGATCAAAGGTGGTGTCTTTAGGTCAAATATATGCTCTGGGAACAGTTGGGACAAGTCTAAGTTGAAAATGAAATGAAATGGCCAAGCCTTGATTTTATTCTAAAAATAACCATCTGCACAACCGTGAGCCGCACGGCTTCATTTGCTCCAGAGACCAGACCGCACGGCCTCATTTGCCTGATGAGGAAAGCAAATCTGCAGCAACCAAGTTGCCGCCCAAAGGGAGTTTTCACCCCACTTTTTCAACCAAAACCTGTACAAAAGCATGTCCAAAGACCATCCAAGCAGTTATATATCATTATATATCATTTTGGCCCAGTTTCAGCCCCAATTTCAAGCAAAAAACTGCCCCGAGGCTCAAGTAATATGCAAATTAATAAAGCATAAAATAGAAAAGTAAATAAAACATTAGTACATTGTTTTCGCCCCATCGGCGTCCAAATAAAGCAAAAAATAAACAAAATGTGCATAAAACTTGTTCATTGTTTGTTTTTCTTCCTAAATCAACTCTAGAGACCTCCTAGGCCTCCGATCCTTCCTCTTCATCGCTACTCAGCTCATAGACGCTAGCCTCCCTCATCAAGTCCTCCGTGTCACTCACATCAGATAGATGGACATTCTCGTGCTCGTAT
Source organism: Adenophora triphylla var. japonica (assembly GCA_022495995.1). Classification (NCBI taxonomy): domain Eukaryota; kingdom Viridiplantae; phylum Streptophyta; class Magnoliopsida; order Asterales; family Campanulaceae; genus Adenophora; species Adenophora triphylla. Next base: position 608,348 of record JAFEMH010000112.1, on the reverse strand, counting down.
TCAGCCAACTGCTCCAGGATGCCAGCATTGGGTCCTTGCCCCCGAGGAATGGCACTAGAGGAGTACTCCGAGGCTGAAGAGGTGGATGCCATGCTCCCGACGAGCCTTCTTTTGCGCACGGGCTCCTGCACATTTGCTGCCACCTTTGAAGCGCAGGCCAACTTCCTCAGAAGGGACCGGCACACGTCCTTCCAGCCCCTATTCTGCCTGACCAAGTTGTCATAAGTTCGAGCTGGAACCTGAGAAAAAAGAAAAGAAAATCTCAGAAAAATCTCAGAATTGCAAAAAAGCAAAGAAATCTGAAAGAAAAGGGAAAAGACCCTAAAGTGTACTTACAGTGCTGTCCGGCGGCAGAGTATAATGGGGCTCCCTAGTGTCGAGGACAGGTATCCTGAACCTCCTTGGTACCCCATTGACCACGTAAGAAAGATGAGCAGGAGGGATCGGCGGATCAGAAGGCTCGGCCTCCCCATATCCCTGAATGACAGCTAGCTTCACTAGCTTCTGTGGCATCCTCAGTCGCTGCTCCACAAACACATCATATGGGGTATCTAGATCAAAGTACTCCTCAGCGGCCACGCCTGCCTGATATCTCTCTATCTCATCCGCCTGCCAATCCCGGGGCTGCATCATCCGTGCTGGAGGATCATGAGGGGTAATGGCATCCAATGGAGGGATGTGGCCATGCTGCCTGGAAAACCGGTCCCCCAGATAGATGACATCACATGTCAGCCCGGTCAACCACCGCCTCTGCCTCGTCGCCTCCACGGCCTCTCCTAGCAGAATCTCCGGGTACCTCCCCCAAGGATAAAAGTCCACCCCATCGTGCCCATCTCTGTTGATAACTGGCCTCACCATCTTGTAATCAAAGGTGATCCGGGTCTTCCCTAAGTGAACTTGTCTCTCGCAGCGCTCCTCCAGTGGACCATAGCGGGAAAGATGGTAGCATCGCTCTGTTGGTTCCACGGAAAGAACCTGATCACCTCGCAAAACCAGACCTGCATGTTCAAAACATCAAAAAGGTCATTTCTCTCTCATAAAAGTCTCAAGACAAGAAGAAAGAAAGAAAAGTGAGACTACCTCAAGAGCAAAAGAGAAGAATTCCATGGAGGCAGCCTTATTTCGGCTGTACAGATCCAGGGAAAAGTATAGCTCCGCCAATCCGGCCTCGCCCCAAGAGACCGTCCCAATCCCATCAACATCCTCCAGAGAGTCGAGGAGGCAAGTCATAGCCAGAGTCCCAGAATTGGCAAAGATGGTGACTGACAACATCAACCACACAAAGGCTCTAGCAAGCTGGGAGGCAGTCACCTCATTAGCAGCAAAGTCCTGCATGCAGTTCTGGACCACCACCTCGACATTCCTAGTCTCCATCCCGAGACCCTTGGGAATAAGCTCAAACCCGACCAAAGCCCTGAACTCCTCCGCTGTAATATGGTTCCTCCAGGTCACAGGCCTCCCGGTGAACTGCAGGCCGGTGATAGCAGTGAAATCTGTAGGTGTCACCGTCAGCTCCCCCCAGCTAAGATGAAAGCTGTGGGTGGTGTCCCACCAGAACTCCGAGAGGGCCTGGATCAAGACCTTGCTCTTCGAGGTAATGTGAATACCTCTGCCAATAGCCTCAATAAATAAGTCCAGGCCAGTAGCCCTCACTAGCTGCTTAGGGTTCGCCCCATCCTTCTCAAAATCAGGCATCCTCTGCCACAGCCTCACTGCGATCTCGGAAGGCCCCCTAGACTTGTTCTCCTGTAGACAAGCACAGCAAAAGAAATGTGTCAATCTTTTTCAAAAAAGCATGCATATATTCAAAAGTGCACATGTTTTCAAAAGAAAAGCATTCAATAAATTTTTTTTCTAGCATCCTTTGCATGAAAAACGTGTCTTTCATCACTTGAAACACATCGTGTCAAGCACATTGCTATCCTAAGCACAAAATCACAATTTTCAAAATTATTTGCACATAAGCATTAATTTTTTCTCAAAAATGGCATGCATGAATCCTTTTCATCATCCAAAATCCCGTTTTAGCATCCATGATCAAAATTTGACCTAGTTCTAGCACATACAAGGACTCCGTCACATCTTAGACAATTATTTTCCCAATTTATTTTCAAAAAATGGGTCATTGCACATGCATGATCATTAATCTTCTTAGCCTCATAGGTTAATCATCAAGATTTCAAAATCATCGTCTAAAATCCTAGGAAAATTTGAAAAATTCCTAAAATTCGGGTCAAGCCCTAAATCAATCTAAAATCAATCAAAATCGACGGAATTGAGCAAATTAAGAATGCTTACCCCAATCGATTGAGGATTCGTCGATTTGTGCTTCCTCTTGCCCGGATAAAGCTCCGATGGAGGCGTAAGGAAGTCATACTTCCTCTCCGTGTGGACGAGCTCCTTCCTCCTCCTTCGAGCGGCCTCGGATATGTTCCTCCTCGCTTGCCTTGGCATCGGATTCCCCTCCGGATCCATTCTAAATCAGTAGAGGCAAAGGGATGGAAAGATTTTCGAATTTTCTTCCTCTCTTCTCTCTCTCTTTCTCGGCAGTTTAGGGCGGCAACAATGCCCAGTCCCCGTTCAAATTCTGTTTTAAATAATCTGGAAAAATCAGGCTTCTGGCCGTACGGCCTCTTTTGCCTCCCTCTCATGTCGGGCGGCTTCTTTCGCTCTGAGCAGAAATTACCTTTTTGCCCCTGGACTTTCCACTTGGGCATATAATTCCTGTTATCCTTTAACTAGGATAACATCCTTTTCAGAAGATATCCTTTATCTCCCAAGCAAATAGGCTTTCTTCCCCAGTCGCCTCCGTTACTTCCGTTATAACGGAATGACACTAGGTGACAACCTCCGAATTGTCAGAACTCTAAACTTAAGCTACCTCTATCAAGAATAGAGAAGTACGCTCAAGTTCTCCAAACTTCAGCTACCTCTATCACAGATTGAGTAGTACGCTCAAGTTCTCTAAACTTAAGCTACCTCTATCACAGATTGAGAAGTACGCTCAAGTTTCCCAAACTTCAGCTACCTCTATCTCCTCGATAGTGACGTAAGCTCTAGTATCCAATCAGGTGACAACCTCCATTAATTGTCAAAACCTCAAGGATCCTAGACATCGTTCCTAACTATCTAGTGATGCTTGAACTACGACCAAGGCTTGATTCCTCCGGGATACGTAGGTATCTTTTCATAAAAGGTCCAGCAATCCGACCGCAGTGGTCACCCTTTTTCCATCATCGCTCCTCAGTGGTGAGGCAGCCTTTTATAAAAGGTCCATCCATCCAACCGCAGTGGTCACCCTTTTTCCATCATCGCTCCTCAGTGGTGAGGCAGCCTTTCATAAAAGGTCCAGCCATCCGACCGCAGTGGTCACCCTTTTTCCATCATCGCTCCTCAGTGGTGAGGCAGCCTTTCATAAAAGGTCCAGCCATTCGACCGCAGTGGTCACCCTTTTTCCATCATCGCTCCTCAGTGGTGAGGCAGCCTTTCATAAAAGGTACAGCCATCCGACCGCAGTGGTCACCCTTTTGTCATTCATCACTCCTCAGTGGTGAAGTAGCCCCTCATAAAAGTCTAGATATCCGACCACATCGGTCACTTCTAGCATATCCCCAGTAGGATCAATCGCCTGACCTCCTAGGTCACTTTCTCTTCTATTTCCCCGGTAAGAGACCAGTTTTCTCTCCGCCATTCCCCTGCAGATCTTTTCTGAACTACGGCCTGACTTGATTCCTCCAGGATACGTAGGTAGCCTTCTAGAGGTTCAGCCACTCGACCACCTTGGTCACCCAATCCGTCTCGGCATTCGCCAGATCGGATCCTTTTCTATCGACAACCCCACTCGCCCTGCAAGTGATGTTGCTGAGGGGCTTCTGTAAGTACCCAAATCTGGCTCATGCCTTCCGGATAAGTTTCTCGGTAATTCCCCGGACTTTCCTAGAGTTCCGGAATTGTTCCGGAACTGTTCCAAACTTCCCAAGGGCTGAAGGGATTGCTCTAAATAAAAAGGGCACGTTTTAATTGATTTTGGCATCCTTCTAGAATTTCCACCTTGCATGATTCTAGAAACATGCTGAGTCACACAGGATAATGCCGCACGGCTGCATTAGCCAAGAACCCCTAGCCGCACGGCCTCATTAGCCTTATCCAGACTGCCTATAAATAGAGCCCTCCTCTACCCATTTTACATAACGAAAAACACACACAAGACACCATACTCAGCTCCAAAACTCTCCCAAAACACTGCTGCAAGATCAAGAGGTTGAAGAAAGCCAAGAAACCACCTCCCTCCTCCTTGAAGCCTCCAAAGTTGGTCCTTCCACCAAGCAAGACCCAAAGAAGAAAAGGTCACCACCATTGGTAACCTCTCACTCCCTTACCTTGCATTATACTTGCTCTATGTGATTTAATTGTTCATTGCATTCATATATTGTCATTATCTTGCTTGGAACTTGGCATTTATCATTAAAGATCCTATCTTTATCATATCCCCTCCCCCTTTTGCATCCTTTGCATGAAATAAGCATCACTTGCTCTTAAAAATGTAATCTTTATATTCAAAGGTGCATCCTTTGCACCTAAAAATTTCTTTTTTACATAAAAATGTCATCTTTATGCATCCTTTGCTCAGAAAAATGCAATCTTTCCATTCAAAATGCATCCTTTGCATATAAAAATCATATCTTGCATTCTTTGCATCTAAAACCCATTTTCATGCATCCTTTGCATCAAAGATCATCTTTTTATCATCAAATTAGCATCCTTTGCATATTAAATACTATTTTCCTCATAAAAATGCATCATTTGCATAAAAATTATGTCTTTATATAAAAAAATGCATCCTTTGCAAATCAAATGCATCCTTTTCAACCCAAAAATGTCATCTTTTCACTAAAAATGTCATTTTTACATGCATTCCCCCATGTCCCCATTAGCAACCTGCGGAACGGACCGGTGTAAAGATCCTATCTTTACATCGTTTCTTCCATTAAAGGTGCCACAATCTCTTTAGAAAGGGATAAATCTTGAACCTATATCTCCGATTATCACTTAAGACGAGCATAAAGCATCTATATAAGCTCAATCGTCTTAAGGTGTAGGATTGATGGGCTAAGGTCACTCCTTTCCTAAAGAACCTCATTTTGGACTATAAAAGAGAGTCTTTCTCTCGATCACGCAAGTCCCAAGGTTAAAATAGCGATGATCACAAGTCCAAGATGAGGACGGGATCAAAATCCCGAATACATAAAAATCCAAGGAATCTCGAACGACAACCAATAAAATGGTTTGTACGTCCGGAAGACAACTTGGGACATTCCCCCCCCCCCTCTTTTCAAACACATGCACACAAGAAAGCACGCAAGCAAGCACGATAAACGGAATCTAGGGAGACTTGCTACGGCAAGGCACCTTGGGTGAACGACGATCCGTTCTTCCCAAGGGGTAACTTAACCTCCGAACCCTAAAAAAACCTTTTTTTTCAAAGTTTTGAGGAAATCAAAATGGCGTGGCGACTCCGTTTTTCAAATTAAACCGGATGTTTTCAAACTCGCGTGAATCCGATCTAAACAAAATTTTAGATATTTGGGCACACATTCACACCTACGGCCAATGAAAATACGGTGACATTTGAGCAAGCCACCTTGTTGTACAAATTAGATAAGAAACAGAGAGTCAACTTTGGAAGGTTGGTATTTGTTCATCTAGCTGCATGGGCCAAGAAAAGAAAAACCTCCTCCTTCATTTTTCATTCCCTCATTTACAATGTCCTTTTGTACCAAAACCTCAAGCCTTGGAATGCTGATAATATCTCTGAGAAGCCTGTCTATTATAGAATTAGGAAATATTTTACAGAAGGTGATATGCACAGAGATTTGCCATGGGTTTTGGTTACAGATGCTCCTCCATTGGCTGCCCCTGCTTCAAGTGTCGCCCCAAGTGTCGCCCCTGAAATTGGCAACACTTCTGGCAACACTGCACTTGTAATGATCGATGCTGCTATGGTTCTTAATTTTTTCAATAGTCAGGTGAAGCACACCGACTCAGTAATACAGGGGTGGCTGGACATGCGTATATATATGATGAAAATGGTGGAATTGATTTCTTTCAAAATAGGAGAAGATCAATCAAGGTCAAGGCGTGATGATGGAGCAGATGGAGCTGGAGCTGGACCAAGTGGCACAGCTGAGGGAGGTGAAGGAGCTGGAATTGCAGAAGGTTGAAGGTGGTTCGCATGGTTACTTGATTTGGTGGTTTGGTAACAAAACAATTTTATTTGTTTTTATTTGGTTTGTGATGTTTAAACAATTTTAATTTCTGTTTTTTTTTTCATTGTTTCGGCTGTAATTTTCTTCAAACGTTGGTGGATGGTTTTTGCTAAATGGTTGGATGGTTGTTTTTAAGATTTTAATAATTATTTTTGTTAGTTATTAATTTCGTGATTAAGGGGGAGATAATTCAAAATTATGTGACTTCATTTGCCTGAAGGTTGATGTTTCCACTTGTGTGAGTATGATACTTTGATGAAAAATATTTTCAACATTGCCTGAAGATTGATGTTGCCACTATTTATCATATGACATTTTCATTTTTATTAAGTTTGACTAACTGTTTTGTAATGATCATTACATTGGTATTTTGAGAAGAAATCAGTAACTAAGGGGGAGATTGTTAATGTTAAATCATGTGTTGTCATGAATGTTGTCCCAAGTGATGCAAATCAGTATTGTCACAGGTGTTGCCACAAGTGTTGCCATTTGAATTTGGTAACACTGAAATAGTTACTGTATTTTTCACAAATAATAATGTGGAAATTAATGTTTAAATAATAGTAGTTAGTCTGCTTAAAATGAGCTTGAATAGGTCATAAGAAACTGTCCAGGCGTGATGTTCGAAGAAGAGGAGGAAATTAACATATAAACATGTGTTTATATGATTAATTAATGACCAAGCAAAAATAGATATTATTTAGCTATTTAGGGGGAGAACAAGTCAGAGTACAAGACATTTATAGCTGAGAGGTATAAGCAAGAGAAGCCAAAGAAGACTAAGTCTCCTACAATCGAGGCGAGAAGGCTAAAATGGAGGAAACAACTTCAAGGCTGTTGCTGATCATTTTGAGTAGCCTCCAAGTCTTTGTGGCCTATAAATAGTGCAGTGGATCTTCATTGAAGATCACCCAATTCAGAAAACGCAAATCTGCACAAGAAAAAAATTCTGCTCTTCAAGTGTTGCCATTCAGTGTTGGCAACACTCTGTCCGACACTCGAGAGTTTCATATAGATTTTTATATTTTCGTAAGGTTTTGAGTGTTTATATACAGAGAGAGTTCTTTATTTATTGTTCCTTGAGTTAATGGTTATTTATCATTAAAGGAACTTCCTTGACCTTGTATTGAATTCATATTATATAGAAAGGTCTTGTCCTCCTGACACCCATCAAGTTATATATTTATATAACTTGACAAAAATTATATTCTTGTGTATTCTTATTAATTCTTCCGCTGCAAATTAGATTTATTTCTATTTATTTGTTGTTTTTTTAATTGGTGTGTATTGTGGTTAGTGCTTTCGACACTAATAGCAACACTTGTGAGTTTCGTCTCACGTTAAGCTAAACCATTTGACAATTTAAGTGGTGACGACATTTTATTGGTTAAATCGATTGTGGATCCGAGATATTTTATTACTTGAATCGATTGTGAACTATTCACATTTCAATTAAAATTACGGGCAAAATGATGACACATCATTTTTTAAATCAAATTTTGTAATTTTTAATTTATTTATTTTTAACTTCAATATTACCCATGATTTTAATGTGGTTTTATGAATTACAAGTAACTAAAGGTACTCTCTTAAAAAGTTTCCAATGATACGTACTACGTACATCTAGGATCATGTCCAATGTATTCTCTCTATTGCAAAACATGGATTGTATTCTATTTTTTTCACACAAATTAATTGAATTTGATTAAATGTGAAATTGTCAATGACTAATAACAAGTGTTATCAACACTAATAACAACATTCTTCACATCAATCCAAAATAAATGAAATAAATTGAGATTTCAAATCAGCAGAAATAATAAAAATAAATAAAAGATATTAAATTTTTCTCAAGTTATATATATATATATATATATATATATATATATATATATATATATATATATATATATATATATATATATATATATATATATATATATAACTTTAGGGGTGTCCGGATGACAATACCTTTTTTATAAATATACTTTAGTTACAAGTTCGAAAAGTTCCCTAATAACTTTCTATTAAAAGTTTAGTAGAACAATTATTCTAGAACACACTCTTTACAAGAACCCACTATCTAACAATAAAAAACAATCTACGAATGAAAGTTATTCGTGATAACTTACTGTTGTTGGACAGTGTATTGCCAACACATTGGGCAACACTGAAAAGTTCTGTTCTTGACTTGTGCAAATCTCAACTTTTGAATTGGGTGTTTGAAGCTGTCGAATGCTTGCACTATATATAGGCTCCTAAAACTTGAAGTCTACTCAAACTAACCATAGAAACAGCCATGAGAGAGATTCCTTCTTTTAAGCTCCACACTCCATTTTTGTAGGAGACTAAGTCTTCCTAAGCTTCAACACTTATACCGCCAAGCTGTATCAACCTTGTACGCCTTATCTTCATTCCTCCTAAGTAGATAAGTCTCCAACTATATTTACTTGGTCTTCACATTTACACATAAATAGGGATTTATGTGTAACTTTCTTTTCTTCCTTACATGTCATGCATTTGAAATTACCCGAATTCGGCTCGTGCGCGGGCCCCTGCATCTCGCATTTGTCGGGAGGTGTCTCGCTGCGTTTTCGTTCGTAGAGTCGCCACGCCGTTTTGATTTACCCCAAAACATTGAAAAAAGGCTTAGTTTAAAAATTATTGTTGTGTGATGAGATTTTTGAGTTCGGAGGTCAGGTTACTCCTCGAAAAGAGAATAGTAGAGCTCACCCGAGTCGCCACGTAAAAATGAGTCTTTCAGTACCCCTTTTTCTTTAACTGTTGTGTGTGTGTGTGTGTATGTGCTTTTTAAAAATGCACGCTGAATATAATGTCTATATCGTATGCTATGTATTGAAATGTATTGAAATAGTGTTGGAAGGAAGCCTTACCAATGTTGGTTCGTGTCTGACTTCCGCTTGGGAATAGTGTTTGAGTGTTGAATAGTGTTCTGAGATGGACCGGGATTGCTTTGGGATGTACCGGTGTCTGCTGACAGAGCTTCGGCGTGCGTCGTGAGTGTCAGGTTTGTTGACTGGACTCACGCGAGGTTCGTCGTGCGTTGGGATAGTCGATTGTGCTCGGGCAGAGTTTCGGCGTGCGTCGGCAGTGTTGGTTGTGCTCGGAAAGGACCGGGACACCTCGGGATGGACCGAAATGCCTCGAGATGGGCTGGAATGCCTCGGGATGGACCGGCAAGGCTTCGGGATGGATCGACAGGACTTCGGGATGCCTCAGGAGTGCCTCGGGGCAGTTTAGGACCATCTCGGGAGCGCTCGGCAGGGCTTCAGAGTACCACGAGGGGCCTCGGAATGCCTCGGAGGGAACCGAAAGGGACCGGGATTGCCCCGAAGGGTCTTCTTAGAAGGAGGCTTGAAGGCTGGGGGAGAGGGAGAAGAGAGGAGGTGTGAAAAATATGAGGGGGGAGCCCTCTATTTATAGGGTCCAGATTCTGGCAAAGTGTCTCGCACTACACAAGCTGCCATTACCAATTTTTTGGTTTTCCTGGATTTAAGGGAATATTGTGGACTTTAAGAGGATTTTGTAATTATGATATCTGGAAGCAAAGTGGTCCGCACGGACCAGTCATGCTTTTCCAAATTTTTCAAAATTTCTAAAAAGTCCTTTTGTGCTTTTTTATCCCAGAAAGGCCCCCCTTGCTTTGGTTGGTGGTTTTTGGGATTTTTGAAGGCTACTGGTGTTCGAGACTACGTTTGTGTGAGTCTGTGGTGCTTCCTGTGTGTCGGATAGGGAGCGATCCAGACTGGGATAGTTACAGAAGCCCCTCGACGATGTCACTTACGAAGGAAGTGGGGTCGTCGATAAGATAAGGGTCCTGATCTGGATCGCGTGCTGGGAGAGGATGTGACCGTGTAGGTCAGTTCGTGAGGACGTGGCAGTGTCCTATTGTGATGTGACCGCTAAGGTCGGCTGTGAGGACATGGTGATGTCATATTGTGTGACCATTTAGGTCGTTTTGTGAGGAAGTGGCAGTGTCCTATTGTGATGTGACCGCTAAGGTCGGCTGTGAGGACATGGTGATGTCCTACTGTGACCACTTAGGTCGGTTGGCTGGACCCCTTGATAGGATTCCTACGTATCCCTAGCGGGAATCAAGCCTGATCGTAGTTCGCGTGTGGGGGGAGTGCGTTGCCGTGTTTGAGGACGTGTTTATGTCTTCTGAATGAGACTTTGTGCATGGATGTGTCAGTGTCCTGTGGGTGATGTGACCGCTAAGGTCGACTGTGAGGACGTGGTGGTGTCCTAAGGTGACCGTTTAGGTCGGTTGTGAGGACGTGGTGGTGTCCTAAGGTGACCGTTCAGGTCGGTTGACTGGACCCTTTGATAGGATGCTACGTATCCCTAGTAGGAATCAAGCCTGATCGTAGTTCAAAAGTCGCGTAATCGTGAGTGTATGCGGATGTGGTGGTGCCCTGAGGTGATGTGGTAAGCGGACGTGTCGGTGTCCATGATGAAATGGAGAGTGGATGTGTCGGTATCCGTGAAGTGAAATGGTGAATGGACGTGTCGGTGTCCATGGTGGGCGGACATGTCGGTGTCCTATGGTGAGGTGGTGAATGGACATGTCGGTGTCCATGGTGGGTGGACGTGTCGGTGTCCTATGGTGAGGTGGTGAATGGACGTGTCGGTGTCCATTATGGGTGGACGTGTCGGTGTCCTATGGTGAGGTGGACGTGTCGTGTCCAGAAATGGAAATTTTACGGTCTTCCTAATCGGGTAATTTAAAGCCTTCCGGGCTACGAATAATGCTGGTGATGGTGAAATTGTGAGTGTGGAGGCGTTTGCGCCTTGTGATTCGTGTTTGAAGGCGTTTTGTGCGCTTTGTGTTTATTTTGCCATTTAGTGGGCGAGGTTCGGGCTTACGATGACGATCGGTGTTTCATCTGCTGGGGATATGTGGTCTTGTACGTGTTCTCAAGAATTCCCGTTTGTGTTTTTGTCCGCTGGGGAAGGGATTCGGGCTTACTTTGATGACCGGTTTTTGTTTTGTTTTTTGCGTTTCAGAGGCGTTTTGTGCCTTGAGATTTGTGTCCGAAGGCGTTCGTGCCTTGGAGTTGGTGTTTGAAGGCGTTTATGCCTTTTGTGTTTGTTTTGCCGTTTAGTGGGCGAGATTCGGGTTTACGATGACGACCGGTGTTTCATCTGTTGGGGATATGTGGTCTTGTATGGGTTCTCAAGAATTCCCGTTTGAGTTTTTGTCCGCTGGGGAAGGGACACGGGCTTACTTTGATGGCTGGGTTTTGTTTTGTTTTTTGCATTTCGGAGGCGTTTTGTGCCTTGAGATTTGTGTCCGAAGGCGTTCGTGCCTTGGAGTTGGTGTTTGAAGGCGTTTTATGCCTTTTGTGTTTGTTTTGCCATTTAGTGGGTGAGATCCGAGCTTACGATGACGGCCGGTGTTTGTTTTGTTGGGTTAAGGACCAAACTGCGTTAAATCTATTGGAAATGTTCTTTGGACAGCCAGGGGCAAAGATTATAAGGGCAAAAGGGTAATCTTTCCTGGAGATGCAAAGTGGTCCGCATGGATCCACTTGCCTTGCAAAGTGGTCCGTGCGGATTGTTGTGGGAATTTGATTTTCCCAAATCCAGATCAGGCCTCAGCAACGACGCCATTCCTCCATTTTCATCTTCTGTTGAGCTAGAAAGAGAGAGAGAGAGAGAGAGAAAAAATTGATTTTGTTCAAAAAATTCTTAAGGGAATTCTTCCGGGTTGCTTGAATTGCTATAATGGCAGAAAGAATCAGACGAGGTTGTCGCCAAAGGAGCCAAGAGGTCATGGAGAGGAGATTGGATCTCCAAAGGAATTGCTCTTCCTTCGTCCCTTCGTCAAGGAATCCGGATGTGTTGTATCCGGATTCGGAGGTGCACAACTTGCGGGGGAGGACCGTAAGGGAGGTAAGAAGTCAATTTTTTCTTTGATTCTTGTTTGAAATGTTATATGCTAAAACTAAGTTTTAGTTTTCGCAATTTGGGGCTTTTGTTGTTGCTATGCCAATTTTGTGAAATTTATGGTGAATTGTTGTAATTGAGCATGTAAGAATTGTGGGTATGTGATTTTTTGTGCAAAAATGTGGAGATTAGCTCTCATTTGTAAAAATAAAGTGCCTCTCTTTGAAATGCATGCTTCGGTGATTTGTACCTTATGCTATTTTCGTATTTACATTGTGAAAAAATTACCGTGTGTAAGTACCCAAATCTGGCTCTGGCCTTCTAATTAAAGTTCTCTGGCATTTCTCCAAACTTTCATAAAGTTTAGGGGCAATTCGGGAACTCTTCGACTACTTACTGTCACTCTGCCCAAATTACGCCAGAAACTCATCCCTATCCTCACACACACACACAAACACACACCAATTCTCTCTCAATTCACTCTCTCTCACACACAATTCAATCTCTCCTTCACACACACTTCCACACACATTGAAGATCCAAGCTCTTCATCTAAACTGATATCTAGTCCTATTTCTGAAGCTGAATCGAAGATCTCCATACCTAACTTGGTATAGAGACTGTGGACTTCAAGGGTAACACTCTCTTCCCTTCCTTCTCTCTTTTCTTTTACCATTCATGCAAACTGTATACTCCCTCCGTCCCACTATACTAGACACCCAAGGGGTGGGTTCAAAAACCAAGGAAAAAGAATAAAATAAAAAAAATGTGTGGTGGAAAATGAAGAGAGAGAATGAGTGGGGTAAATAGTAGTGTTGGTTGAATAAATGTGTGGTAGAAAATGAAGAGAGAGAATGAGTGGTGGGGTAGAGTGAATATAAAAATATAAAAACTTGGTTATTTTTGGAAGGTGTCAAGTATAGTGGGACGGCCCAAAATGGAAAGAAGTGTCAAGTATAGTGGGACGGAGGGAGTATTGATTAATCTGCTAATCATGCTTAATCCAAGGCAATTAGTGTAGAATTTCAATCGTAATCTCTCTGTTTAAATCTGATTCTGTAGTTTGTTCATGGTTTCATGTTATTGCATGTTTCTAAGTTAATTTTGATATGTGTTGCATGTTCATCAAGAGAGTGTGGATCTCTCATATCCACACCCTCTTGAATGGTGTTTGTTAATCTCTGTGGTCTCTGAGATCCATTTATGTTGTAATTCGTTCCAATTGTTCATTTCCTTCTCTGTAAGCAATCAGTTGTAAAACCTCTGCAGAGGGCTCTCCATGTCGTGCGACGTACTTAGCCATGCTGAGTCCTGAGTCGTGCGACATACGTAGCCAATCTGCAGTAGGTTCCTTCAGTTGTAATATTTTCTCAGTTTTTGTAATTGGGGTTGTGGCTCCCCCTTAAGTAGCTCACAAAATTGTATTCTGAGTATCTTGCAATAAAAATAAAGCATATAAACACATTTCCGTCTCACACGATGCACACACCTTTGAATTATTTGGATGTTAAACATTAGAAAGACCCTTTTATAGGGTCATCTTGGGTGAACTCTCAGTGCTTCCCAAGATGTAACCTGACCCCGAACCCTTTCTCTTTTCAAAAGGTTTTTCAAAGTGTACCTCTTAAAACATGGTGTGGCGACTCCAAATTTTTTTTATCGCGTGCGTTCAGTGGCAACTCCGCTGGGGAATCATTCAAACTTGCTTTTTCAAGTTAAGCGGGTCAAGCTTTCGTTCTTGTTCAACATCTATTTCATTCATTCGATGTGTTCTTTGTTGTGTGGCTTTATTGTGCTTATCTTCTTTATTTTGCATTGCTTGCCTTGTTGTGTGTTCATCTGTGTGTATTCTGTTCTGGTATTCTGAGGCTTAGATGAGGACTAGCAAGGGAGGAGGGTTGGTTCTGTTGTTTGTTTCTGGTTCTGGAAGTCAGGCTTGTCCTGTCGTGCGACAGGTCGTGCCCTTCTTATCCTGTGTCACGCGACAGGATAAGCCAGCCTGCAGGAGATGTCTTGTGATAATTAGTATTGATTGTGGAGCAATCCCCATGGTTATATTGTGATGTTTTGGCTATTGTACCCTGTGGACTCCAGTGCGTGTGTGTGTTAATTCCATAATTCTTTTCAAAACTAACATAAAATGGTATAAAAAAATTATTTTCGCAAATAAAGGAACATAGTCACCCGCACACTACATCACTAGATTTAGAACCTTTTGGTACGATTGACGGCATCGCGAACGGTGATGTATGTCGCCTACGCTTGGGCGACTAATATCAATCCTTTCCCCCTAGCGCATCATAGGTGGCTCCACACTTTTCAAGCTTACCCTATAATGGTTGGTTTTTGGACATATCATTTTATAAATTATACTAAAATGAATTGTTTTCGAAATTTATAATAAGATATACATACCTACCCCAAAACCCTAGCATGTGTGGGCATGTTGCCAATGCAACATGGTTTCACGTATGGACATGTCTCTCTCACGACATGTTCTAGAGAGAGATCATGTCGCTTTGTCAACATGCACCGACGAGAGGTCATGCCGAATATTTTCTTGAAATTCTTCAGGAATCAAGCCATCATGCTGCCCAAATTCCTCCAGAAATTTGGACTGCTCGTCCGTCTCATATGTGCTTAGGTCTTGTGTAGGTGGTATTACCTATTATTAATTTCTACACAAAACATTTGATATAATTTGGATGATATGTCCCTAGGTTCTCGCTCGAGGTTTAGACTGCGAAAAAGAAGGCCTATCCTTTTTCAACCGTTCTTAGGACTTAAAAGCCATTGATTTATACTTGAACATAAATAAAACGCTTGCACGAGTCCTTTCCTTTCTTCTCCCTCTCCCATACCTTCTAAAAAGTCTTTCCCTTCATCCCCTCATCAACCCTATTTCACCCTACAGCTACGGTGAGTTGGGTTCGTGCGTCAGGTTCTGGTGCCCGTTTGGTTCGTGTTCTCGAGGCAGTTGAAGAAATTTCCGAGGAATTGTCTGAGTCCGATTCCGAGATGTCAGGAGGTGAGAATGTTTTCCCTACCCAGTCTGGAGGTTCAGCTGCTATGGGCCAGTTTTGTATGAATGATATGTCTATGGAAGACTTGAGGGCTACTCTTGAGGCTGCTTTAGCTCGCGAGCGTGAGGCTCAGCTACTCGCTCAAGCTGCTAAGGTTTGAGAAGAGGAAGCACATGCTAGATATGTAGAGACTATGCGCGCTCGGGGAATTGCTGTGATTCGCCGTGAGGATGGCACTTATGAGGAGATTACTGATGCTAACAACACTGACATGGGGGCTGGAAATGTTTCTCTTCCTTCTCAACCCACCTATCATGCCATGCCTCCTCCCCTTACTTATGCTTCTCGCCCTGCCCGCATGCCAGCGCATGAGATGGCCATAAATGCACAAGGCAGGACTCCTCCCCCGGTTTCTCATGTTCAAAGCCAAGGTGCACCGTGGACTTCTCAAAGTGGGTTTGGCAGGATTGGTGGACATCAGTCGAGTTTTTATGATTTGACTTCATCGCCGGCTCCTAATACCTCTGTGCCTTCCAGTCAGTTTGGGGTTCAATTCCAGGGTAATTACTCTCAGCTTCAGGAGATTTTTTACCAGGATGGGTTTCATAATGAGCAATTCCGTGGTCAGCAGCAAAGTTTGGGTGGTAATTTCCATGGTCCGCAGCAGCAGGCAGGGTTACAGTATCCGAATAGTCAGTACTGTTTGTCAGGCAATCAGATTACTCAGGATGGTGTTCCACAGTATTCTTACAGTCAACCTCAGTTCTAAGGGGGGTTTTTCGGGTTTCTCTCAGCCAATGATGAGTCAAGGTTTCTCTTCGCTCACACAACATTTGTATGGTTCAACTCCTTTTTCGGCTCCTTGTATGAGTGCCAATGTTCCACCTCAGAACCAGTTCTTCGCTCTTCAGAATGTGCAGTTTCCGCAGTTGTCGGGGGTGAATCAGTTTGGGTATCCATCAGCTCAGAATAATCCTCAGCAGCCAGGTATTTAGAATATGGTGCAATTCAATGGATATGACTAGTACGGAAACAAAGTGCCGAGTTCCGTGGGTTTGTTGGACATCAATCTGAATGTTCCGAGCACCTTTGGTCTCCCGTCAGCTACCTTGCATGTCAAGCATGCTTCCGAAGTCCCATTTTTTCAGTCAGCTACCCCAGTGCCTTCTTCAACCGTATCTCCTACCGTTCCTCAACCTACCCTCCCTCAGCCTGCAAGTGTGTCGCCAGAGGTTACTGCTTTGTTAGAGCACATGAAAGTCATGCAACAGCAGATCGATAAGCTCACTGTTGGATCTAGCGGACTTAGAGTAGTGGATCCCGGGCAAGTCAAAGCTCTTCCGCATAAGTTCAAGATGCCAAAAATGGAGTTCGACGGGACCGCTTGCCCGAAGATGCATGTTGATACCTATGTAATGACCATGGGAGCTATGGGATGTACACCGGAATTTATGGCTTTGCACTTTCACTTGACACTTTAGGGCCCAACTTTGACTTAGTTCCTTGCTCTAAAACAAGAGGCTAGATCTACGTGAAGTCAATAACCAAAGTTTTCTTGGAGAAGTATCGTGGGAATTTGGAGTGGCGTACAACTAGGGATGATCTAGTTGGGATGATCCAAAAGAGTGATGAGTCTATCACGGATTTTTATAAAAGATGGAATGCCAAGTTGAACGAGCTATCTGAGCCGATTCCGCTACAGGATCAAAAGGATATATTTCTCTCTTGTGTGAAGCGAGTTTTACGAGAAGCTATTGGAAATGGGTGGTATCCATATTTGAGGGAAATGGTCGGGATGGGAGCCCGCAGTGAAAATCGACTCTTTAACCTTGCTCCAACTGCCAATGCTAGTAGTGGTGGTAGTGGTTATCGTTACAGAGCAGCTAATCCAGTTTCTGCCATGGCTCCGAAAGGGAAGGAGATTACCAAAGACAACAGTGTGAACAACCTGCAAGGAAGTGGAGGCAATAACAATGGGAAATTTCAACCGCGTCAACAGCAACAGACGTTCGATGATTTGGGAATGTCTACCGAGGAAGTGTTTAATGGCTTAATCCGTACTGGGATGATAAAACCGCTCAACAACTACAGTCCTGCTAATCCCAACCTAAACCCCGACAAGAGCAAGTATTGCAGATTCCATCAGTATCTAGGACACACTACCAACAGTTGCTTCACCCTGAAGAAGATTATCCAGGGTTTGGTTGATGATAAGAAGATCGAGAAGGCTCCACGTCCCAATATCGTCAACAATCCTCTGCCCAACAATGGAGTGAACATGATTGAGTTTGCCAATGATGATTTTGTGAATGTGCTAGAGTTTGGTGAGTCAGTTGATGTAGGCTGTAAGCTCAATGAGCCAACTGTTGATTGTAAGTCCGAGGATGTCACTCTTGATGTAACTGGTGTTTCTAGTGAAATGAAGGACAATTTCTATTATGTATTGTATCTCGATGATTTGCGTGAGTTGAATGATTCTGTTGATTATGATGACTACGAAGAGCAATTGGTTATCAATGCCATTTCCTCTGCAGCTTCAAAAGCTTCTCTGCTCTCTTTGGAAGAGCTCAAGGTGGCAGCTAGTTTGGAAGCACCTTTGTCAGTCAATCAGATAAGGCAAGCAGCATGGCCTTATAGTACTTGTTCGGCTCCATTGACATTGGCTGAGCTTAAGGATGCTAGCAAAAGATTTATAGATGAAGATGCTAAAGAAGTCAATCTGCTTACCAGGTCAGGCAAAATGTTGGGTACAGATGGGGCTGGACCGTCTGGGAAAGATAAAGGAGTTGCAATTTTAGATCCTCAAGTTTCGCGAAATCCGTACAGATCGGCTGGAGAGGAGTTACTTGAGGATGATCCAATTTTGGCTCAGTTGAAGAAAACTCAGGCAGACATTTCTTTGTGATCGCTACTAACCTCGTCTTACCCGCATAAGCTTAAGTTGGAAGAAGAGCTGTCTAAAACCAGGGTGTCTGTGTACGCAACCCCAGATGAAGCTTGTCAGTTAATCGGGACCGCACAGTATGGAAATATCATTACTTTCACAGAACTTGATCTGCCTCCTTATGGATCGAAGCATAATGAGTCATTACATATTACTGTGCCGTTAGAAGGACCTCGGATTCCTCATATATTGGTGGATAACGGGTCAGCAATGAATGTGCTACCCTCTAAGATGATGAGTATGCTCGATATTGATGCAACAAGTTTGAAGCCTTCAAATCAGACCATTAAAGCTTACGACTTTACTTCTAGGGTTGTCTTGGGCGTGGCTGCTTTGAATATGTCCTTTGGCGGAAAGGACATGGTCGTAGAGTTTCAAGTGATTGACATCCCGATTACCTTCTCAGCTCTGTTGGGCAGGCCGTGGATCCATGAGATTGGTGGAGTAGCTTCTACATTACATCAGTGCGTTAAGTTTGTTCAAGACGGGGTGCTGACAACCATATATGGAGACAGCGTTACTGTTGGAGGAACCAGTCCCAGCACAATGCCAGTTATGGAGATAAAGCTGGATCAAAACAATCTTATGCTTAGTGGATTTACGATGGAATACCCAAAGGGACAAGTGTGTACTATTGACTTGACAACTTCTTCTGATCGGATCCCTCCTGTGTTAAGAATGATGCGAAGTATGAGCTACATCCCTGGTTGGGGTTGGGCAGGCATCAACAAGGAAGGTCCAGGTTTGAGCATCCGGAGCCCAATAAGAACAGGGAAGGTTTGGGATATGTGTTAACTGAGGAAGATAAAGCCTATGACAAAGCTGAGGCTCTCAAAGTACGAATGGCCCTAGCTGCTGGAAAGAAGTACAAGAAGCCGGATATGCGCCCCTACAGTTTATCTTTGAATAAATACTTTGTCAAAGAAGATGGTGAGAAGTTTACATGTCTAGAGATGAGATTGAAGCAGTTGAAAGAGCGAGTTGATGTCATGAAGAGTCTTACCTCCAATAAGAATCCCCTTCAAGAAATGTTTGTCATCATGCCAAGGAGGCCAGACATAGTTGCTACTTATGAGAACAGTTACCATTTCTGGGGACCTGACTGGGTTAATCAGATTGAGAAGCTTTCTATGGATGAGCCGATGATTGGAAAGATTCGCGGTGCTGCTCCCGTGGACGTAGGCAATGACTTAGCAAACTTGTTTGGAACTCTAGAGCTGTCAGAATCTGAAGCAGTCGAGGTGCCAGTGAAGAAGATTGTTGTTACTGAGGGTCTGCCTGACCTGATTGATTTGTCCTATGAGGATGAGACAGTGGTGGTGATTGAATTCGAAGGGGAGGCAGTGGTTGACCCGCGTACTTTTGTGACAACTGTAGAGATGCCCTTGAAGAATTGGACTTCCTTCAAAGGACCTGTCGCCAGCAAAGAGACTATGATCGAAAAGCTAGGACTGACACCTCGTCCCGGTTCTTCTGTGTCCAAATTTGCTCTTCATGTCTTGAGTCGGTCTTCCGAGTCTCTTGTAATTGAGTTCGAGTCTAGTGATAGGTCTGATGTCCTCATGACTGAAGACCATCGTCATGTTGTTGATGCTATCTTTCCTTTTGCTCTTAATGAAATAATCGATCTTTCCAAGTATCCCTTAATTGCCAATTTAACGATTGAACGCTTAACTAAAAATGAGCATAAAGACTTAAAAATAATTAAGCAAGATTCAATCGAAAATAATGTAGACACATTAGATGAACAATTTTTAATTAATAATTCAAAGCAGGTTATTGACCGAGAGGAAAGCCGAGCCCAAGCTGCCGATGAGGTATTGACTACAGTGAATTTGGGAACAGCCGAGGAGCCCAAAGAGACACAGATTGGTAGTTTCTTCTCCGGAGCCGAGCGCGATGCCCTTGTTGAGTTGCTAAAAGAGTTTGTGGATGTTTTTGCCTGGTCCTATAAAGATATGCCCGGATTGGATATGTCTATTGTGGAGCACCGGATACCCCTGGATGCAGATGCTAAGCATGTCAAACAAAAGCTGCGATGGATTAAGCCAGAGTGGTCTTTGCAAGTTAAAGAGGAGATCGAAAAACTCCTGCGAGTAGGCTTCATTAAGGTGATCGAATATCCGACCTGGCTCGCAATTATTGTGACAGTCACCAAAGCGAATGGAAAAGTTCGGGTTTGTGTGGATTTTCGAGATCTTAACAAAGTCAGTCCCAAGGATGATTTCCCTTTGCCGAACAAATTATGAAGCCAAGTATTTTGTTGATGGCTTCGCTGGATACAATCAGATTAAGATGGCTGAGGTGGATCAAGAAAAGACAGCGTTTACCACTCCGTGGGGCACTTATTTTTATACGGTGATGCCGTTCGGGTTGAAAAATGCTGAAGCTACTTACCAAAGAGATGTTACCACTTTGTTCCATGATATGATCCACAAGGAGATTGAAGTATACGTCAACGACATGATCATTTATTCCAAGGGGTCAGATGGGCAGCATTTCGTTGATCTGAGAAAGTTCTTCAATAGATTGCGAGAGCATTCCATGAGGTTGAATCCGGCCAAGTGCACCTTTGGCGTTGTCCGTGGCAAAGTCCTGGGGTATATGGTCACTGAGCGTGGTATCGAGGTTGATCCGAGAAATATCAAAGCAATCATTGAGATGAAGCCGCCTAGAACCGTGTCTGAAGTGAAAGGTTTTATGGGTCGGTTGCGATACATCAGTCGATTTGTTAACCAATTAACCTCAATGTGTGAGCCGATATTCAAGTTGCTAAAAAAGAACCAGGAAGTGGTTTGGAATGAAGAGTGCCAATTATCCTTTGAAAGAATCAAAGCCTATCTTGTCAATCCTCCCATCCTTTGTCCGCCGCATGGGAGCAAGCCTTTGCTTTTATACTTGACGGTAACAGATACAGCCGTTGGAGCTATGCTAGCACAAGAAAAGAAGGACTCGAGAGTAGAAAATGCTATCTACTTTGTCAGCCGTAAACTCCAGGGAAGCAAATTGAACTATTCCGCTCTAGAGAAAACATGCACAGCCTTGGTTTGGGTTGTCGAAAATTTGAAGCATTATATGCTGGCTCATACGGTGCATCTGGTCTCTAAAATGGATCCGATCAAGTATTTGTTTCAAAGTAATAGAGGCAATATATCCACGAGGCTCGCCAAGTGGACATTCTTTCTAGCCGAATTTGATATCAAGTACATGACTCGAAAGGCAATCAAAGGGCAGGATTTAGCCGATCAGTTGGCAGACTCCCCTAGCACAGAAGGTCGTGGACCGGATCTTCAATTTCCCGATGAAGGAATCTTTATGGTGGAAAACGGAAATCGATGGCAGTTATTCTTTGACGGTGCGGAAAACAAGAGGGGTAATGGTATTGGCAAGGTTTTGATAGACCCGAACGATATGCACACTCCTATCGCCATGAAATTGAACTTTGTAGTTACCAATAATGCAGACGAGTACGAAGCATGTATAGCTGGTCTTGAGGCTGCTCTCGAGCGAAATATTGGTGAGCTAGAAGTGTTTGGCGATTCTCAGCTGATAATCAACCAAGTTTCCAACAAGTGGATCCTTGTCTCCAGAAGTACCATTCTCACATGGAAGAGCTCATTAGCCAGTTTAAAGAAGTGACATTCCAGTTATTACCCCGCGATAAGAATAGGTTTGCTGATGCATTGTCTACCTTGTCTTCTTTGGTGGAAATACCGGAGGGTAAATCGATTAAGCCATTCAAAGTCGGAAGGCGAGAAAATCCGGTCTACTGTTGCGAAATCGAGGTCTAAACTGTCAATGAGCCTCGGTATAGTCAGTTCTTCCGATTTCTCAAGCATGGGGAAGCATCCTTTCCAGTCGATGAAGAGGGTAACTTACAAAAAAGTATCCGAGCTAAGAGTCTGCAAGCCTTGAAAAGACTGTCTGCACAATATGTTATCCTTGGAGACGAGTTGTGGAAGAAAAAGGAAGGCTGTCAACTATTGCTCTGCATCAGTAAAGAGAAAGCTCAAAGAGTGATGGAAGACGTTCATAATCGTGCCTGTGGACCACATATGAATGCTCGCTCCTTAATGCACAGTATCATCAGATTGGGTTACTTCTGGATTACAATGGAGACAGACTGCATCCAGTTTGTGCAAACTTGTGACAAGTGTCAGCGTTTCTCCAACCTGAACCATATACCTCCTCATGACCTGTATTGCATGACGACTCCTTGGCCTTTTGCAACTTGGGAAATTGATGTCATTGGGAAGATAACTCCATCAGGAATCAACGGACATTCACTCATTTTAGTTGCAGTAGAATACTTCACAAAATGGGTTGAAGCTGCGTCTTACAAAGTGCTTACGGCCAAGAAGGTTGCTCGCTTCATAAAAGAACAGATCTTCTGCTAATATGGAGTCCCGAATGAGATCATCTCTGATAACGGATCTCACTTTGAAGGAGAGGCTGATCGGCTGCTTATAGAGTACAGGGTTAAACGCCACAAGTCATCGCCGTATAGACCGCAGACCAACGGTGCTGTAGAGGCCGCGAATAAAAACCTTGAACGTATTATCAAGAAAATGTCCGAGCGAGGACGGGATTGGCCAGAGAATCTTCACTTATCATTGTGGGGCTACCGTACTTCAATTCGAACTGCTACTGGTGAGACTCCGTATGCCTTGACTTATGGAATGGAAGCCGTTATGCCCATTGAGCTAGAAATTCCGTCTCTCAGAGTCCTGCTGAAGAATGAAGTTAATGAGATCGACTGGCTTTAGAGTCGATACAATGAGTTGGCATTGCTTGACGAGCGCAGGCTAAAGGCTATGGAACATAATCGGGCGTATCAAAGGAGAATGGCTCGTGCATTTGATAAGAAGGTGAAACCTCGGGATATTAAGGTTGGTGACTTAGTTCTCAAAATGAAGCCATCAAATCAAAGCAATTCGTTGGACAAGTGGGCACCTGTCTGGGTCGGGCCATTCGTGGTAAAGAAGATCTTCTCCGGGGGAGCTATGCAATTGACAGATTTGGATGGAAATCCGTTTGTGCACCCGGTCAACGGCGACAAGCTGCGGCGTTACTATATCTGATCGAGTCTTCCCCTCTGTAAAAATAAAAAATAATAAAAAGAAAAACAAATAAAATAAATATATGAATAAAAGGCGCAATAAAATTGTCCCAGATGAGACTGAAAATCTCCCAAAAGGCAGTCCG